>PVJL010018665.1:0-15437 GCA_004026885.1 Lyroderma lyra | reverse complement strand
TTCACAGTGGCCAAAACATGGAAACAACCAAAGTGCCCTGCGACAGATGACTGGATAAAGAAGCTGTGGTACATATACACAATGGAATATTACTCAGCTGTAAGAAAAGATGAAATATTGCCATTTGTGACAAAATGGATGGACCTGGAGATCATCATGCTAAGTGAAATAAGCCAGACAGAAAAAACAAAGAACTGCACGATTTCACTCATATGCGGAATATAAAACTGAAAGCAAAGAAAAAAAGAAATGAACAAACAAATAACCCATGGACACAATCAATAGTTTAATGTTTATTTGGGGATGAGTGGTTTAGGGAAGGGAGAAAGGGGAGGGGGTAAGAGAGGAGGGGGGAAGCTAAATATAAGGTGATGGAAAGAGAAGTCACATTAGGTGGTGAACTTATTATACATCAAGTTGACAATGCACTATAGAATTGTATGCCTGAAACCTATGTAATCCTTGCTAACAGATGTCACCCCAATAAGTCTAACAATAAAAATGAATTAAAAAATATTTTGAGTATTTGATTCCACTCCCTCCTGGCTTGTAGAGTTTCTGCTGAAAAATCTGATGATAATCTAATGGGCTTTTTTTTGTAGGTTACAATCTTCACTGGCTGCCTTGAGCATTGTTTCTTTGTCAGTGATTCTTGAATTTTTCAATATAATATGCCTTGGAGAAGGTCTGTTAAGATTAAAGGGGTTAAATGATCTTTTTTCTTCTTGGATTTGGAGATTCAGTTGTTTTCATTGGTTTGAAAAGTTCTCATCTTCTTCCTTGGTTTATTCCTATTTTTTGTTGCAATTATAAATGACATTTTATTCTTAATTTCTTTTCTGATAGTTTGTCATTTGTGTATAAAGTGCAACCATTTAATAAATCTTAATTTTTAACATTAAAACTTTACTATATTTATTTATTAGTTCTAGTAATTTTTGGTGGAATCTTTGGGGTTCACTATATATAGTATCATGTCATCTGCAAATAATGACAGTTTTACTTTATGTTTTCCAATTTGGATGTATTCTTTTTGTCTGATTGTTGTGACTAGAACTTTCAATATTAAGTTGAATAGAAGTGGTAAAATAAACATCTTTGTCTTGTTCCTGATCATAAGAGAAATGCTTTTGATTTTTTCTTATTAACTATAATGTAAGTTGTGTGTTTGTCATATAGTCCTTATTATGTTGCAATATCTTCCTTCTAGTCTTACTTTGCTGAGAGTTTTTATCATAAATGGGTGCTGGATATTGTCAAATGCTTTTTATGCTGCTATTGATATAGTCATATAGTTTTTATTTTTCATTTTGTTTATGTGGTGTATTATGGTGATTGATTTGTGGATATTAAATCAACCTTATATACCAGGAATATATTTAATTTGATCATTGTGTATGATCTTTTTACTGTATTAGTGATTTCTGTTTACTAAATTTTTGGAGGATTTTAAAATCTATGGCTATCAAGGATATTAATCTACAATTTTCTATTTTTGTAATATCTTTGTCTAGTTTGGAATCAAGGTACAGTGGCCTTGTAAAATTAGTTTGGGAGCTTTGTCTTTTTTATTTAAATTTTCAATAGCTTGATAAAAATAACTTTTAATTCTTTTTTGAACATTTCATAAAATTCACCTGTGAAGCCATTCAATGCAGGACTTTCGTTTTTTATAATTTTGTTGATTAGTGTTTTGATTTCACTAGTAGTAATCAGTAATTTCAGATATTCTTTTCCTATTCTTTCAGCTTGTGATAATTATATGCTTCTAGAACGTTTTTTTCTGATTGTCCAAATTGTTGGTGGATAATTACTAATAGTATTTTTTAAATAGTTTTCCATTTCTCTGGTGTAAGTCTTGACTTTTTGTGTTTCATATCCTATTTTATTTATTTGTATCATCATTCTTAACAAACCAGCTCTTAGTTTATCAATCTTTTTTAGATTTTCCTCTATTTCATTCATTATCACCCTGATATTTATTATTATCTTACTTCTACTAATGTTTTCTTCCCAGTTTCTTTAGATGTAAAGTTAGATTGTTGGAGATTTTTCTCATTTCTTTAGGTAGGCAAGCATTGGTGTACATTTTTTTCTGAGGACTGCTTTCACTGTGTTCCAGAGATATTGGGTCATTGTGTTTTCATTTTTCTTTGTGTCAAGGTTGGTTTTGATGTTTTTTTTCTTTTTATATATCATTGTCAGTTCGTTCATTAATTGTGTAGTAGCATGTTATTCAGTCTCAATGAGTTTGTGTGTTTCTTTTGTAATTGATTACATATCACCATGGTTAGATAATACAAATACACTTGATATGATTTCAATCTTTTTAGTTTTTTTGACACTTGTTTTGTGGACTAACGTGTCTATTCAAGAAAATGTTCCATATACACTTAAAAAGAATATATTTTCTGCTGTTTTGTGGTAAAATGCTCTAAAAATATCAATTAAATGTATTTGGTCTAGTGTGTCATTTAAGTTCACTGTTTCCTTGTTGATAGTCTGTCTGGAAGATTTATCCATTGGTGTCAGTGGAGTGGTAAAATTTTCTACTATTATTGTGTTATGGTCAATGTCTCCCTTTATGTCAGCCAATATTGATTTTATAAATTGAGGTTTTCCTATATTGTGTGTATACATGTTTACTGAGGTTATGTCCTCTTCTTCAATTGATCCCTTTATAATAATGTAATGACTTTCTTTGTCCTTTATTATAGTCTGTATTTTAAAGTCTATCTTGCCTGATATAAGTATTGCTTCTCCAGCTTTTTTCTCATATTATTTTCCATCCCTTTACTTTCAATCTCTGTGTGTCCTTTGATCTGAAGTGGGTCTTTTGTTGACAACATATGTGTGGGTGTTCTTTTCTTACTATTCAGCTACCTGATGACTTTTGGTTGGAGAATTTATTCCCTATGCATTTAAACTGGTTATTAATAAGCACATAGTTATTGCTATTTTATTATTCATATATTTTATCTTATTTTGTTTGTTGCTTTATTCCTTTTAATGAAGTCTTTTTAGCATTTTTTTTAAATACTGGCTTGGTGGTAATGCATTGCTTTTGTTTTTTCTTGTCTAAGTAGCTCTTTGTTTCTCATTTAATTTTGAATGATAGCCTTCTTGGGTAAAGTAGTCTTGATTGTAGGGTTTTCAACTCTTTAAATATTTCCTGCCACTCTTTTCTGGGCTACAGGGTTTCTCTTGAGAAATCAGCTGACAAATCTTATGGTGGTCCTTTATAAACAATTAGTTGTCTTCTCCTTGCTGCTATGAGGACTATTTATGTGTCTTTAACATTTGCTATTTTATTTAAAGTGTGTCTTGTTTTGGGGCTTGTTTGGGGTTCATTTTATTTGGGAACTCTTTAAACTTTCTGGGCTTGTATGTCTATTACTTTCATCAGGTTAAGAAAGTTTGCAGTGATTGTTTTTTCAAACAACTTTCTTGATCCCTTGCTTCCTCTGTTCTCTGTTTGTCACTCTTATGATAATATTCTTAAAGTTGATGTAGTCCCAGATTTCCCTTAAGCTATTTTTGTTTTGTTTTTATTTTGTTGTTGTTGTTATTCCAATTGGGGGTTTTCTGCTACCTTGTCTCATAAATTAAATTCAATCCTCTGCTTAATCTGATTTGCTGTTTATTTCTTCTAGTGTATTTTTCATCCAATTTATTGTATTCTTTACTTCTGACTGCTTTTTTATGGTTTCTATGTCCTTATTTAATCTTAATATATCTTTCTTGTAGTTCTAAGTTTTTTTATGCATTCTTAAAACTAGTGTTTTAAACTCTGTGTCTGGTAAGTTGGATGCCTCCATTTTATTTAGTTTTTTTCTGGAGCTTTTTTTTTCTATTTTTATTTATTTATTTTTTAATTTGGGTCATATTTTTATGCTTGCTCTTTCTGGATGCCTCTCTGTTTGCCTCTATGTAGTAGGTAGATCTCTTTTATCTTTCAGTCTGTGTTAGGTGGCCTTATGTAAAAGTTTTCCTGTGTTGTCCAGTGGCACAGTCTCCCTGATCACATATGCATGTGTTCCAAGAGTGTCCCTTGTGTATGTTGTGTTTATTCTCCTGTTGTAGTTAAGTCTTGTTTTCTTTTGTTGCCTCAGTGAGTGGAATTGACTCTCAGGCTGACTGCTTGTGAGAACTGACTACATCAACATTATATGAGCATTTTATGGGGGTTTACCCCTCAGAAGGAGATTCCCCCAAGTAAGCTCTTGTGCCGGTTGAGTCTGCCCTTTGAGTGTGCTACTTGTGTGGCTAATTTGGTAGTGCTCTGGTTTGGTATGTGATTGGCTTCTGGGTATGTTGTTTCTGGTGCTTATTGGAAAAAGACGCCTATAAAGGCCAATTTCAGTGTTGCTTGTATCCAGCCCAAACCTACCTGGTGGGAGCTACAGAGGTATGTGCAATTGGTGGCTGCCTGGGTTGGACCTGGAGGCATATGGAGATAGCCGTGCTGAGAACTAAAGACTTTTGCCACCAGTATGGAGCCTGGGGTAGCATGTCATAAGCTCACATTAGGCCTGTTGCCACCTATCAGTTTCCCATAAGGATCAACTGCTGAAATAGCCACGTTAGGTCCTCAGGTTAGACTGGTTGACTAGTGTTGACAAAGTGCCTGAAAATGCACCTGAGTTGGGCAGAGATGTGTTCCACATGGAGTCACGTGATATGGCCAGTTGTTTTCACACTGTTAATATAGATTCTGCTTTTGTACCAGTGCTAATCCTATGGCCACACTGCCAAACAATTCAAGCTGATCTGTTGTTGTTCACCTCAGATATTCAGATTTCTGAGAGCTGCCCAAAACAGGCTGCAGTGTAAGCCGAGGATGATCACCCACCAGTAAAAATTGTCCAACTGCCATGGACCGTTTGTTCTTGTACAATCCTCCAGCATCTTGTGGGTTGAGTCTAGCTGCTCAGAAGTTGAGAGTTCTCCCATCAATGCCACGCTAGTTGGGTGGCACAGGTTCCCATGGAGTCACAAGGTGTGGCCTGTGGATTTTGTAAAGTTAATGCAAATTCAATTCCTGTGCCAATATTGAGTTTGATGGGTACTTCACAAAATGCCCAGAGAAGAATGTGGCCATCCACACTTGCCAAGATCCCACAGATCTCTGA
Organism: Lyroderma lyra; assembly: GCA_004026885.1. Taxonomy (NCBI): domain Eukaryota; kingdom Metazoa; phylum Chordata; class Mammalia; order Chiroptera; family Megadermatidae; genus Lyroderma; species Lyroderma lyra. The sequence goes on along the minus strand of PVJL010018665.1, from coordinate 10,305 downwards.
GAGCCACCCAAGAAATGTTGCAGCATGAGCTGGGGCTTGCCATATGCCACCTAAATTGTTTCAGGCTCCAGCAGGCCATCTGCTGGAGTACAGTACTTGAGCAGCTTGTGGGGCAAGGCCAGTGCCAAGGAACTTAGAGTACCACTATCAAGGCCATGCTAGCTGGAGAGGGTGGAGTCCAAGATAGTCACAGTATGTGGTCAGTCATTTCTACAGTTAATGCAGATACAGTTTCTGTAAGAGTGCTGAGCCATTGACCACTCTGCAAAATATCCTGAGAACACCACAGCCAGAGAATGCTCACCTGGGGGTCTTTGATACCTGAGAGTTACCCAAAAAGGGCTCCATCACAATTGAAGACTGACTGTTCACTACTGAATATTTCCCAAGCCACTGCATGCTTTCTACTGCTATACAAGTCTCCTGCAACTTGCAGCATGGAATTGGCCACCTAGAAGGTAAGAGTGCCTTGGGGAATGCTGCACTAGCTGTGTGAGGCAGGGTTTAAGGGAGTTACCAAGGTGGTGCATGATGCAAGAATTTTACTAGACCAATGAGGTCTCAAATTTGGCCCTTTGAGGGGTTCAGTTAAACACAGAAAAGATTGCCCTCTTGTAGGTCACACATGAGGCAAGCTCCGCACAGGAATAATGGTGGTTGTTCCTTTGACTCTTCCCTGAAGCCATACAAACCAGACTTTCCTTGTATTTATCTGATGTCCCTCAAGTTGCCACTCCTCTAGCCTTTACTGGAGCCCAGGTTGAGTGCTTGCAAGCAAGTGAATCTGTTCATGGGCCCTTTAACAGAATGTCTGGGTTTCCAGACAACTTCCATTTAAGAAGGACTAGTGGAGGAATCACTGATTTTCACTGCCAGAATTTGTGAGAATACTTCTCCACCACACAGGAGAAGCCTGATGTGCAGCTTGGACTAATCACTTTTCAGGGGATAGGTTCAGTACCAAGTTGTCCCTACCAGCACTCAAACACTTCTGTGGTTGTGGGGTCACCCTGTTTTGCCTCTCTGCCCTTCCCACGAGTCTCAACATGGCCTCTTCTTTCCATCTTCAATTGTAGGGGATCTGTTAAGCTAGATTTCAGTTGTTTCTCAAGATTGATTATTTTATAATTTTGTTGTAATTGTAATGTAATCATAAGAGGTGGCAGTCATCGCATTTACTTCTTCTGCCATCTGAGACCTTTTTGATACTATGTGTATTTTTATTGCTTTTTAAAATTTATCCTTTGACCCAGTTATTCTTTAACAGCATTTTGTTTATTCTCCATATATTTGTGGTTTATCTCATTTTATTTTTGCAGTTGATGTTCAGTTTTAAAGCATTGTGGTCTGAGAATATGCTTGGTATAATTTTAGTCTTCTAAAATTTGTTGAGGCTAATTTTGTATCCCAACATATGGTCTATCTTTGAGAATGTTTAATGTGCACTACAGCAGAATGTATAATATGGTGTTTTGGGATGAAAATCTCTGTAAATGTCAATTATTTCCCTTTAGTCTAAGGTGTCATTTTGAGCCAATATTTCCTTAGTGATGTTATATTTGGATGATCTATCCATAGTTGTCAATGGAATACTTATAAGCGGTGGTCAAGAAATTTGTGGGATGGAGGTGAAGAAGGGTCAAAAACAACATATTTATATTTTTTCTTTTCAATATTTTTACACTTAAACAAAATACATTTTTCTGATCTTTCAGTAAGTTTATTTATACCCTCAGAAAATGTTTTGTTTTTGCCTTCAATTTGTAGGTTTAACGTCTTTGTCATCTGTTAATTTTTCCCTTGAAGCTGTTTTATTTTTAACGTATTTTTTTTATTGTTAGACTTAATGGGGTGATATCAGTTAGCAAGCACCATAGGTTCTAGGTGTAATTTCTACAGTGCATCATGTATTTGTTGCATTACATGTGCATCACCAAGTGTGAGTTCTCTTTTTCTCACTATATATTTTGGTCCCCCTCCCTCGTCCCCATATCCTCCCTCTTTTCCCAACCCCCTGCCCTCTTGCCCCCAGGTAACCACTAAACTATTGACTGTGTCCATGAGTTTTTTGTTTGTTTTTTCATCTGTTTTTTCTTTGTTGCTTTCAGTTTTATATTCCACATATGAATGAAGTCATATGGTTCTTAAATTTTTCTGTCTCATTAATTCACTTAGCATGATGACCTCAAGGTCCATCCATTTTTTAGCAAAGGGCATTATTTTATCTTTTCTTATACCTGAGTAATATTGCATTGTGTATATGCACCACAGCTTTTTTATCTAATCAGGTATTGAAGGGCACTTTGATAGTTTCCATGTCTTGGTCACCGTGAACAGCACTGCAATGAACACTGTGGTACTGAAGTCTTTGCGAACTAAGGTTTTAAAAAATTTTGGGTAGATGCCCAGAAAAGGGATTGCTGGGTCATTTGGTAGCTCCATTCCCAATTTTCTGAGGACCATCTCTACTGTCTTCCATAGCAGTTGTGCCAATTTGCATTCCTACTAGCAGTGTGCAAGAGTTCTTTTTTCTCCAGAGCTTCTCTAGAATTTATTACTTGCCTCGTTAATAGCCATTCTAACAGGTGTGAGGTGGTATCTCATTGTGGTTTTGATTTGCATTTCCCTGATAACTAATGAGGTTGAGCATTTTTTCATATGTCTATTGTATATCTTCATGGGAAAATATCATATCTGTTTAGGCCCTCTGCCCACTTTTTAACTGAGTTGTTTGGGGTTTGTTGTTGTTGTTTAGTCATATTCATTCTTTTAATATTTTAGATATTAGACCCTTATCAGATGTGTTGTTTGCAAATATTTTCTCCCATTTACTTGGTGAAACCATATGGTCAGGGCTTTTATTGTGTCCCAATAATTTTGATATGTTGTCTTTTCATTGTCATTGATTTTTATATATTTTAATAACTTTTTTATTTGTTCTTTTATCCAGTCTTTTTTTAATAAGATGTTTAATCTCCATGTATATGTGTTTTTTTTTTCTGCTTTCCTTTTACCATTCATCACCAATTTCAAACTTTGTGGTCAGAGAATATACTTGATATGATTTCAATCTTGACTTTGTTGAGTTTACTTTTGTGTGGGACTGATGCCACAGGCTGTGTGAGGGCAGCTGGTGCACCTATGTTGTGGGCCCGGAACCACAGTTGCATAGCAGAGTCACACACATGCATGCGTTGCAGGCTGCGAGGGCACATGCATGCGTTGCAGGCCGCGAGGGTGCCAGGAGCTGAGGTGCTGCATCTGGGGCTTTAGTTTGGCTTCCGGCTGTTTAGAGTCCTCGTTCAGCTTTCTTGCTACTGAAGAAATTCAGAGGCTGTCTCCCAGGCTCTGTCCCTAACACTCTGCTTTAAGGTCCAGCTCCCTCACAGTCTTTCAGTATTCTGCCACTCAGGCTTTCACGCTTGTCACCTCTTGGCCTCCTCCCTCCCATGTATCATGCTGCTCCCTGATTTATTTCTAGTTCCTTCAGTTAACAGCGATGAGATTCCATCCCGATCTGTCTCTGCTCCCTCCCGTCTCTCCCACTTGCCCCACTCTCTCTAACCTTCAGTTGTTTTCTTGCAATGCATGGATTTCTCAGTTGTTACTGTGTCACTCAGGTTTTATTTATTGGCTCCTGGATGGCAGTTTAATTGTGTTTTCTGGGAGAGGTCTTAGGGACCTCCTTTCCAATCACCGTCTTGCCCTTTCTTCCCCATGAATTTTTCTTTTTCTTTTGCTTTCAGTTTTATATTCCACATATGAGTGAAATCAGGTAGTTCTTGGCTTTTTCTGTTGGGCTTATTTCACTGAGCACGATGTTCTTGAAGTCCATCCATATTGTTGCAAATGGCAGTATTTCATCTTTTCTAATGGCTGAGTAATATTCCATTGTGTATATGCACCACAACTTCTTTATCCAGTCACCTATTGAAGGGCACTTCAGGTTCTTCCATGTCTTGGCAACCATGAACAGCACTACCATGAACATTGGAGTACAAAAATCTTTGCAGACTAAAGTTTTTAAAAATTTTGAGCAGATAGCCAGATGGGGGGTTGTCAGGTCATATAGTAACTCCATTTTGTTTTTTGAGGAACCTCCACACTGTCCGTTAAAGTGGTTGTACCAGTCTACAATCCCAACAGCAGTGTGAGACAGTTCTTTTTTCCCACAGCCTCTCCACCACTTGTTATTCCTTGTCTTCTTAGGATCCAGGTGTAAAATTCTACAACACAACATCTATGTCTTTTATGTGTTCATCAAACAGAATCAGTTCTCTTTGCTTCACCATATATTTGACTCCCTTTCCCTTCTTTCCTACCTTCCCTTCCCTGATACCCTCAAAACACCACTAAACACTAAACTATTGACTGTGTCCATGAGTTTTTGTTTCATTTGGCTTTCAGTTTTGTGTTCCACATATAAGTTAAATCATATGGTTCTTGGTTTGTTCAGTCTGGCTATTCTGCTTTGCATGATGATGTCAGGGTCCATCTATGTTGTCATACATGGCCCTGTTTGTTTTTTCTAATGGGTAAATAATATTCCATTGTATATATTTACCACAGCTTCTTTATACAATCATCTATCAAAGGACACTTTGGCTGTTTCCATGATTTGTCCACTTGTGAGTAGTGCTGTGATGAACATTCCAGTGCATATATCTTATGGACTTAGGTTTTCAAATTTTTTGGGTAGATACCCAGAGGTGGGATTGCTAGGTCATATGGTAGCTCTATTCTTAAGTTTTAGAAGAACTTCTATACTGTCCTCTATAGTGATTGCACCAGTTTGCATTTTGACGGGCAATGTATGAGAGTTCCTTTGCTCCACAGCCTCTCCAATACTCATTATTCCTTGTCCTGAGGATTATAGCCATTGAAACATGTAAGAGGTGGTATCTCATTGTAGTTTTGATTTGTATTTCTCTAATAGCTAGTGAAGTTGAGCATTTTTTCATGTATCTGTTGGCTATTTGTATGTCTTCCTGGGAGAAGTGTCTGTTCAAGTGTTCTGCCCCCTTTTTCATTGGGTTGTTTGATTCCTTTTTGTTTTTGAATTGTACAAATTCTTTATAAATTTTAGATATTAGTCCCTTTTCAGAGGTATTGCTTGCAAATATTTTCTGTCATTTAGTTTACTGTCTCTTTGCTTTGTTGGTGGTTTCTGTTACTGTGCAGAAGCTTTTTAGTTTGATTTAGTTCCATTCATTTATTTTTGCTTTTACTTCTTTTGCCTTTGAGGTCAGGTTCATGAAGTCCTTCTTGAGCCTGAGGTCTATAAGTTTAGTACCAGTGTTTTATTTCATGCAGTTTATTGTTCCAGGTCTTATGGGAAAGTCTTTAATCAATTTTCAGTTAATTTTTGTATGTGATCACAGTTCTCAGTTTAGATTCATTCTTTTGCATGTGGTTCTCCAATTTTCACAGCACCATGTACTGAAGAGGCTTTTTTTAATTGTTTATTTGTTGCTTTTTTGTCAAAAATTATATGTCCATATATTTGTGGACTTATTTCTAGGTTTTCAATTCTGTTCCACTGGTTTGTGTATCTGTTTGTCTGCCAATACCAAGCTTTCTTGATTATTTATGCTTTGTAGTATAGATTGAAATCAGGGAGTGTAATGCATCTTGCCTCTTTTTATGTAGGATTGCTTTGGTGGTTTGGGGTCATTTGTGGTTTAATATGAATCTGGTGATTCTTTTATCTATTTCCTGAAAAATATGTCTGTAGGATTTTAATGAAAATTGTGTTAAATTTGCATATTGCTTCAGTAATATAGCCATTTTAATATGTTGATTTTTTCCAATCCATGATTTTTCCTTTCCATTTCTTTTCTTTTTTTTTTTTCAGTACATGACTTTTATTGAATCTTTAAAGTTATCACAAATAAGTCAGAGGAATCACTCAACATCTTGGTGTTTCTGTAGCTGGACAACTTAGAACTTATTCATCAGCCTGCTGAACTGTTCCTTTTTCAGAAACATAGATACCATCCAAAAATGTTCTGATATCCTTGTTTTTAACTGTTGTGGCTTGCTGAATCAAAGCAGCTGAATTTGATACAAGTTCAATATCATTTCCTTTAAGAATTAATTCATCTTTCTGGGCCTGAGATACTGAACAAGCAACACCTGACCTCATCCGAACCCTGCGAATGTATTTTTCATCCAAGAAATTTCGGACTTCAACAAGAGAACCATTCTACTGAATAACAACGTTGATGGGGAAGTTAGCATACACCGACCTCATCTTGTAACAAAAGCCCAGTGTAACACCCTTGATCATGTTCTGTACATGACTGCAGATAGTGCGAACACTAGCCACTTCCTTTCTATTTCCCCACCATTTGTCAACCCAGAGCCTCTACTTTTTCTTTCCAAGGAGACTGAGTGCTATATTGATGTGATTGAAGTCCCTCCGCAGGGTGCCTCTGGGACCCTTCACTATAACTTTGCATCCCTCAGATTTTAATGGGAATTGCATTAAATGTGTATATTGCTTTGGCTAATATGGCAATTTTAACAATGTTAAGTCTTCCTATTGATGAACAAAGAATATCTTTTTATTGCTTTGTGTCCTCTTTAATTTCTTTCAAACATGTCTTATAGTTTTCCATGTGTAAGTCCATCACATTCTTTGTTAATTCCCAGGTATTACATTCTTTTTCTTGCAATTGCAAAAGCTATTGATTCTTTCATTTTTTTCCTGAAGATTCATTGTTTATATAGAGGAATGCTGTTTATACTATGAATTTGTATCCTGCAACTTTACTGTATTCCTTTATTGTTTCTAGTAGTTTCCTCTTTGAGTTTTTGGAATTTTCTATATAAATTATCATGTCATCTGCAAATAGTGAGAGTTTGACTTATTCACTCCCAGTTTGGATACCTTTTTCATTTTTGTCTTGCCTGATTGTTCTGGCTAGAAATTCCAATGTTATATTGAATAGCAGTGGCAATGGAGGACATCTCTGTCTTGTTCCTGATTTTAGGGAAAAGGGCTTCAGCTTTTCCCCATTCAGTAAAATAGCTTAGGGTTTTTCATATATGGCCTTTATTATTTTGAGGTTCTTTCCTTCTATACCCATTTTATTCAGTGTTTTGATCATAAATGATGTTGTATCTTGTCAAATGTCTTTTATGCATCAATTACTATGATCATACGGTTTTTATTGTTTACTTTGTTTGTGTGGTGAATCACATTGTTTGATTTTTGTATGTTAAACTATCCTTGTGTTCCTGGGATGAATTTGACTTGATGGTGGTGTGTAATCTTTTTGATGCATTGTTGTATTCTATTTGCTAATATTTTGTTTAGAATTATTAAATCTCTGTTCATCAGAGATACTGGTCTATAGTTTTCTTTTGTGTTGTCTTTATCAGGCTTTAGTATTAGGATAATGTAGGCCTCATAATTTTCAATTTATTGGAAAAGTCTGAGGAGAATAGACATTAATTCTTCTGTGAATACTTGGTAAAATTTGTTGGTGAAACTGTCTGCTGCGGGTCTTTTGGCTTTAAGAAGATTTTAAGGAGTTCCCTGGTGGTGTAGTGGCTTAAGGCTTCGGCACTGGTGCTGTCAGCGCTGTGGCCTGGGTTCGATTCCCAGCCAGGGAGCTGCCCACATACCAATAAAGCAAAAAAAAAAAAAGAAAAAAAGGAAGATTTTGAATGATTGTTTCAATTTTTTGACCATTGATTGCCCTATTTAGATTATCTAGTTCTTGGTTCAGTCTAGTAGACTATATGTTTCTAAGAACTTGTTCATTTCTTCTAGGTTGTTAAATTTAGTCTCATAAAGTACTTCACAATATTTTCTTATGATTCTTTTTTTGTGTGTGGTATGAGTAGTAATTGCTGCCCTTTCATTTCTAATTTTGGATATTTGTGTCTTTTATCTTCCCCCTTTGGTTAATGTAGCCAGAAGTTTGTCAATTTTTATTTTTTATTTTTTGTATTTTCAAAGAACTGGCACTCTAGTGCATTAATTTTTTCTATTATCTTTCTGTTCTCAATTTTGTTTAGCTCTGCTTTAATTTTTATTATTTCTTTCTTTCTGCTGACTATCGGTTGTTTCGTGTTCTTTTTTCTAGTTTTTTTTTTTTTTAATTCATTTTTATTGTTAGACTTATTGGGGTGACATCTGTTAGCAAGGATTACATAGGTTTCAGGCATACAATTCTACAGTGCATTGTCAACTTGATGCATAATAAGTTCACCACCTAATGTTTTTAAGATGGGCTGTTAGCATGTTAATTGTGATTTTTCTTGTTTCTTAAGATACACCTGTAATGGCATAAATTTCTCTCATGTTACTGCTTTCTCTGTGTACCAATAATTTTGATATGTTGCATTTTAATTTTTTTAGTTTCTATGTATTTTTAAATATCTCTATTTCTTTCTTCTTTCATCCAGTGATTTTTTAATAAGATGTGCTTTAATGTCCATGTATATGTGATTTTTTCTCCTTTCTTTTTGCAGTTGATCTCCAATTTCAAAGCTTTGTGGTCTGAGAATATACTTGGTATGATTTTAATTTTCTTGAAATTGATGAAGCTATGTTCTAACCTTGAGAATGTTTCATGTGCAGTACAAAAGAAGATATACTCTTTTTTTATCAGATGAAGTGTCCTGTAAATGTCAATTATATCCAATTGCTGTAATGTATTAATTAAAGTTGATATTTACTTATTTATTTTCTGTTTGGATGATCTGTCTATGGCTGTTAAGGAGGTGCTTAGGTCCCCTACAATAATTGTGTTTTTGTCCATTTTTTCTTTCAGATCTGTTAGTAGTTGCTTTGTACATTTTGGTGATTCCTGATTGGGGATATGTATGTTAATTAGTGTCAAGTCTTTTTGTTGTATTATCCCTTTTATTATGATGAAATGTTCATATTTGTATCTTGTTATCTTTTTTAACCTGAAGTTTGTTTGATCAGATATCAGTATGGCAACTCCTGCTTTTCTCTAGATACCATTTGCTTGGAGTATTTTTTTCCATCTTTCACTCTGAATCTAAGTTCTTTTCTCTTATGGCTGTGATGTGTCTTTTGGGGACAGCATATGGATGGGTTTTTTTTTAATTAATCCAATCTACTACTCTGTGTCTTTTTATTGGTCAGTTCACTCCATTTATATTTAGAGTGATAATTAATGTAGGAACATTTTCTATGGCCATTACTCCATCCTTTTATTTTTATTATTTTGTTGTCCCAAATATATTCCATTTATTCTGTTTTTTTTTGTTTGTTTGTTGCAGTTTGAAGAACTTCCTTCAGTATTTCATAAAATGCCAACGTTATGCTGGAGACTTCTGTCAGTTTCTGTATGAGAAGGCCTTCATTCCTCCTTCTTATCGGAAGAATAATTTTCCTGAATAATTTATTTTTTGCTGGAAGTTTCTCACTTTTAATATTTTGAATATTTGATTCCACTTTCTCCTGGCCTGTGGAGTTTCTGCTGAGAAGTCTGATGATAACCCAATGGTTTTTCCTTTAAATGTTATAATAATTTTTTTCCCCTGGCTGCCTTGAGTATTGTTTTTTTTCTTTTTTTTTTTTTTTTTGGTTTGAGTTTTTGACATCTTCAGTACAATGTATCTTGGAGCAGATCTATTAGGCTTCAGGTAGCTAAGGGACCTATTTTTCTTGAATCTGGGGTTCCAGATCTTTCCATAGATTTGAAAATTTCTCATTTACTATTTGAGTATGCTCTCTTTAAAGTTTTTCTGCTTTTTCTTCTAAACTTATTATTCTAACATTATTTTTATTAATGGCGCCAGATAGTTTTTGTAGTTTTTTAGTCATATTAACTCTAAAGTCCTTCTTAAGATGGTAACTGGAGAGGAGGTTCCTAAAGCCTCTCCCAGAAAACACAATTGAACGGCCATCAAGGTACCAAGAAAGAGGACCCTGAGCGACAAACCAGCTGTTGAGAAATCCACAAATCGCAAGTAAACACCTGAAGGTTGGCGAAAAGGGGCTGAGTCGGAGAGAGAGAAGGGAGAAGAGATGGACCACACAGGATCCGGACGCGATCCCTGCTGACTAATCTGAGTTGCGAAGTTTGGGAGAGGGGAGAGAGACTGGGGAGCTGGGGACAGAAGGAGTTTGGGAGCCAGCCTCTGGAACTTTTGAGTGGTAGAAGGGCTGAGCGAGGACTCTGAACTGCAAAGATAACACCCCAGTTCTAAGCCCCCTGGAGACCTACACAGGGCTGCAGTTCCTGTTCCCAGCCTGCTGCAAAGGCGACCCTGCTGTCTCAGGCCAGGCCCACAGCTTTGGACTTATGGAGCGGGCAC
>PVJL010018664.1:0-15445 GCA_004026885.1 Lyroderma lyra | reverse complement strand
TTTTTGGGTAGATCCCCCCAGAAGTGGGATTGCTGCTGATCCTAACTCTTGGTCCTCGGAGAAAGCACTGAGGGGAAGCCGTGGTCAGGAACACGCGGTTAGAGTCTGGAAGGTTCCCAGACCTCTTCCCCACCTGTACCTTAAAGCCGAGATGCAATACCAGCTCTAAAGTCTTGGCCCACCCAGGTGTTGCTTCCCCTGAGTCTGACAGGAAGGGTCCTGTTTCCCCAAATCTGTAATAAATCACCGACTGCCAGTGTGCTTGGCCGAAGTCCGAGCGCGGTCTTGTCCTTAAGGCTTGTGACCAGCTACCTCTCCACTGCCAGCGGCCCAGGGCCCAGCCCCGGGGTGTTGGCCAGGGGCTGCCCGGGGGGCGGGGCCGTGTTGCACGGCCGTGATTGGCCTGTGAGCCCTTTGGGGCTCCTGCGTTTGCCGGTCCCTGGCTGTTCCTTCTGCCGGACTCATTCTCCGCTTCTCCTGGACGGAACAGGGAGCCCCGTGCCCCAGGGCCCTCCGGGCTCCGCTGGGCTTCCACGCTGACTCAGCCTAGCAGCTGGCATCTGTCCCCCTTGGACGGGGACCCTGACGCACACATGTTTCTCTCGTGCTGCTCCAGACACCCACCCAGGGGGAGGAGCTCTACCTCCCCTCCTTAGTCTGAACCAAACCCATGTTTTAGAGGAAGAAAAGAAAGAGAAGGAGCCAGCCCGCATTGGTGTGACACGCACTTGACACCCTGGGGCAGCATCGGCAATGCCCTGCTAGTGACACAGGGCCATGAGAGCACGGCAAGGGCTGAGAGCTGGGAGGTGGGGAGCAGGGCCCCCCATCCTTGGGGCCCCTTTTCACCTGCTGACAACGTCCCAGCCCCAGGTCCACACCCCTCCTTGTCTCAAACCTCCACAGAACCCCCGGTCTGTCTTCTTCCCTTTGCCCCGTTTTCCGACCAGTACCACCCCCGGTGCTCGGTGCCGCCCCGCGCGCGTACACACACACACACACACACACACACACACACACACACACACGCAGGCACCCCAGACCCAGGGGCGTGGTCACACTCGAGCTGCCTGCCTCCCTCTCCCTGGTGGCTCTGGCTGCCCCGCACTCCCGCCCGGAGTCCTCTGACCCCACCACGTTTTCCTGCAGCTCCTCTGGCCCCTTCACACTTGGCCTTGCTCTCGGCTCAGCCGAAATACGGACATGGACAGAGGGGTGACCGGGACGGCGGGGGGGGCGTGGGAAGCCAGGGCTAAGCGCTCCTCGGAGACGCGCTGGGAGGAGTTCAAGGGGAGGGCGGATCTAAGCAGACCTGGGGGCGAGGGGAGTCCTGAGTCAGAGAAGGCGGGACAGGTGGGATGGGATGGGACAGCACTGGGATTTCTGCGGGACTCGGAGATCCTGCGTAGGAAGGTGCCACCGGGTCATTGTGGAGCAGTCGCAGCTGAGCGTCAAAGAGGGAAGCGCCTGAGTGATGGCAGCAGGGGGCGCAGAGGCACCCGGAAATTTCCTTTTAGGTGTTTCTGTTTCTGTTTCGGATTCTGTCTCTGAATTACCCTCTTCACTAACTGTGTGTGTCTGCCTTCCTGTCTGTAGGTTTCTGCCCATCTCCCGGAGCTGCGAGGTCACCAGTTCTCTTGTGTCTCTCTCTTGGGGTCTGTCATTTTCTCTCTCCATCTCTCTGCAGTGCTGGGCAGAGCCAACCCTCCAACCTCCCTGCAGGGAGCTTTGGAACCTCCCAGAAGTGGCCAGCCCTGTGCCCCGGGGCTGTTTTCTAGGCCTGCAGAGGCAGCATGAGGTCTCTGGGCACCAGGGACCTTCATGTGGGGCCTTTCAGGGAGCAGGGCTGCCCCGCAGGTGCCCCCGTGCTGCGCGGGGAGGCCTGGGGAGGGCAGTGGGCTGGCAGTGGGGTGCCAGACTCCAGCTTTCGCTCCTGTTGTAGCTCACGGACCAGTGCTTCCCGATCTTGCGGGTTGTCACACATGATGTTTCTCGATCTGTCGACCTTCTTTTATGCCACTTCTGGAGGTGAAGGGGACACTGAGGTTTGGGACGGCTTCTCCCACAGGCTGCATCTCACTGCTGCGTCCTCAGCCCAGAGGCTCCCAGCCGCGCTGTTGCTGGGACTGAAACCCGATGCAGCACCAGCTCCCCGTCTCCACGTGCAGTGGGGACAAGGCCGAGGACTAGGCTCGCTGGAGTGGGGCCTTGGGGTGCTTTCCAGGACCAAGTGGAGGACACAGGCTGAGCTGCGGGTATGAGGGGACTCCGGGTGCTGGCGGGGACAGAAAGGAGGGAGATAGGATTTTCAGGGTGGAGAGCAGGATGACGCTAACCAACTCCAAAGGAAACCTGCCCTTGAATGACAGGAATGCCCCCTTTCCGTTGGTCCCCCCCACTGTACCCCGTTGTGCACCACCCCCCTGCCGTGTCCTCCGGCCCTGTCCCCTCCTCTAACGTCCCCCCTGCAGGGTCTTCCCCTCTCTTCCCTGAGCTCCCAGCCCGGCCAGGCTTCTCACAGACCCCGTGTCTCCTGGTGTCTGTCTTGATCTGAGCTCTTTCCTGCTCTGCAGCTGTCCCGCCTTCCCTGGGTGCTGGGTGATGGCAGGAGGCTGTCCCCTGGGGGACCGAATGGGAAGTGGCAGGAGCTCAGGCTGATGGACAGGAAGCGCAGTCCTCTTCGGGGAGGACCTCCCCCAAGCGAGTGTCAGGCTGAGGAGCTGCAGAGGCCTGGTGGTACCTGGAGACGCCCCTGGTGCGGCGGGCTCTGCAGGCCAGGGTGGACCCCGGGTGCCTCCCTGTCCCCAACAGGCGGGGTCCCTGGGAGGGAGGCGGGAGGATGTGGGACAGCGTGGGGTCCTCACTCCAATCCCCCGCTGCCCCAGTTCTCAGGCCTCCACTTGGGCCTTGCTCCCACCTCCTCCCCTTGGAAGACTTGACGCCCACCAGGGCTTCTGCTGCGTGAGCCCCACATGCCCGGACCCTGGTCTCATGGTCGGACACCCACAGCCATCTGGGGAGTTCGTGGGGGACCCTGCGTCCAGCTGCCTCCTCGCTGGTGCTTCCCTCCCCTCGAGGGCCTTGTAGGGACAGGCGGTCCGCCCCTGAGCTCCAAGGATGCTGTGAGGCCACCGCAAGTGGGGCTGTCGCCAGCTCGGGGCCCCGCGGGTCTGCGGCGTTTCGATGGCACCTCTTGGGCGCAGAGAAGCTCCAGCCAAAGCGGGGACAGGCTGCCGGAGCTCCCCTTTTCTGCACGGGGTCCCGGCGCACTGGCCATGGGGGAGGAGCAGGCGCCCGGCCTGGGGGTCCCCCACCAGTCGTCTTCCGCCCAGAGAGCAGAGCGCGAGGCGGGGGCGGCGGGGCGGGTCGCAGGCGCTTCCTACCTGCCGTCCACCCGGGTGGCTCCCCGGCCTCGGCGCTGACCTCAGCACTGACAGACAGGATGTTACTCAGTGCGGGAGGCCGGGCCCGCCCACCCGGCCCCGCCCGCGCTGACCCCGCCGGTGACCGCGCGCTCCTCGCCCCCGCCCCGCCCGCCCGGACTCACCTCCAGGTCCCTTCCCGCAAGCAGAGACGCCGGCACCACCCGCTCCGACCGGTTTGGCTCAGGCGCGCGGCCCGCGTGCGCGCAGCAGCTGTCCTGGCGGGTGTCCCTCCGCCCCTCGAGGGCCGCGCGCCCCGCGTGTCCCCTCCCGGGCCCTGGATCGCGGGCAGGGATGCGCCTCGTGAGGCCTCGGCTCCAAGAGCCCCCGTTCCTGGGGCCCAGAAGGGGCCGGGGCGAGGCGTGAGGGCCGCGGGGTTCGGGGAGGGAGAAAGCGCAGAGCAGGCCAGGCGCTGGCCTGGAGGACCTTCCCCTGCGACGTTTCCTTCCAGCCCCGGCCCCAGGCTTCGGCCCCAAGGCGGCAGGGCTGTGCTCCCAGGAGCGACGCCCCCGACGGGCGTGTGGGGGGCACGTGGGGGGCACGGGTTACGGGTGGGGAGCCGAGGCCGCCTGGCCCGCCTGCTGCCCCAGCGGACCCTGCAGCGGTGGGGTCCGTCCTGGCCTTACCCCAACCCCCTGGAGTCCTGCCTCCTTTCGGGGACCCCCCATGCCTGAAGTTGGGGATGAGAGACTGGGAGTCCCAGCCAGGGGTCCGAGACTTGACTGGCAGCTGTGGGGGAGGGGGGCGCACTGTGAAGGGGACAGCGGAAGGACACAGGGACGTACCCACTGGGATCTGCTTGGCCAGCCCGTGCCTCAGTTTCTCCTGGACCGGGAAGGCGAGTCGTGGGAAGAAAAGCAGCTGCTCTGCGGCCCTGCGGTGCGATCATTGTAATTACAACTCGGGGCGCTCCCCCGCCGACCCCACCCAAAGCGGCACCGGGCGGGGCTGCCCCCCTGGCACAGCGGGGGGAGGGGGCTCGGCAGAGTGGAGGTGGCCTCCAGCCTGGCCCCCGAGGCCTCCCCTGACCTACGAGGAAAGGTCACTGCTGTGGTCACTGCTGAGAGCTGGAACCCAGACCCAGAGCCCTCGGGGCCACGGCCCAGGTTCAGGCGCTCCACGCAGACAAGCAGCATTCGTAAGCTCAGCAGAAACGCGCAGGGTCCCTCCGGGCCCACGGACCCCCGGCCCGGCTGGGGGACACGCCCGATGTCCTGGGAGCCCACAGGCTCGTCCCCGCGCCGTGCCGTGTGTGCACCGCTGCTGACGCCGGGCACGCAGCAGGGCTCCCTGCATCGGAGCGTGCACTCGGGTTAAGGAGACACGACGCACACGGGGCTGAGTGGAGGCTGCCCTGGCCAAGGGCGGGCGGGGGTCGTGTCCAGGAGCACGAGATACGGGGTAAAACGCGCAGGAGATGGTGGAACCCCTCTCCTGGCCAGGCAAGGAGGGCCCGCGGAGGCTGAGAGGCCCGCTGGGGAGCCCAGGAATGGGGAGGGGGCTGACCCCGTGGCCGGCCCCGTGGCTCCTACACACGGTGGGATGGGGGGCTCCTTTGGGCTCCTTCCCAGGGGTCTTTGAACGAGGTACCTGCCTGGGATCGAGGTGTCTGAGCACGTCCCCCCGCAGCCCCCTCCCCTCTCTGGGCTCCTGTCCCCCGAGGGCAGCGAGGAGGAGCGTGGGGAGCCTGACAGGGCCCCCGGGGGTGTGGGATGCTTCGTTCCCCTCTGCCCACGCCCACGCCCACCCTCCTGGCCTGCTGCCGCCCTCTCCCAGCCACCGGGCCTTCTCCTGCCCACCCCGCCCGCCGCTCCGCGGGGTGATGGGCTCCCACCCCCGGGTCCTTCCCTCCCTGGCGCCCATTAGCCAGCCCCGCCGTGGGGGCGGCGTCTGCGGCTCCGGGTGCCAGGCCCGGCCCCCAGACGCACCTGTTCTGACCTGCTGAGCAGGTTCCCAGGTTTCTGCCGTCGCTGCTGGCCACGGCGTGGGAAGCAGCTCTGGGGGAGCTCGGAGCTCCCGGTGCCGGCTCCGCGGGGGTAGCCACAGCCGGGCGGGCACAGCGGGGCTGCGTCTCCCCGTGCAGACCCCAGGGGGACAGGCGGGTGACGCGGGCCAGCTCTCGGAGCCCTGCTGCCTCTGGGCCGCGCCCCGGCCAGCTCCTGAGCCGGCTCCCAGGGAGAACACGGTGGAACTTCGGGCACACGGGGCAGCTCTGCCTTTGGACCAATGCCCCCGTCCCTGGGAGCCGACATGTGGGGGCCTGAGGCCTGGCAGCTGCTGCTGGTGCTGCTGGCGTCGTGTGCAGGTAGGCAGGCCGGGCCCGGGCCAGCGGGACCCTCGCTCTGAGCCCACCCTGGGGCACACGCGCGTGTGCACTCTCTTTGACTCAACTCCAGGCCCTCGCCCACCCCAGCCGACAGCGGTGCCCCCAGCTCTTCCTGTCTGGGTCCCTTCCCGGCCCAGGCCCGGTCCTACATCTGGGGTCCTTGATGGCCTCTGCCAAAGCCCTGCCTGGGCCGAGCTGCCTCTGGGGAACCAGAGCAGGTGACGGGGTGCAGGTGGGCAGGGAGGTGGGCCGGGGACTCTTCCCCACCGGGACTTCCTGGAGGCGCCTCTGCCGACCCTGAGGCTGGGCACTTCGGCGAGCTGGGGCTGACGCGGGGCGCACTGGTTTCAGCATCGCTGGGGCACAGGGAGCCTGATGCCCAGAGAGTGGGCAGGTGGCCTCCTCTGCCCTCTGGTCTCCGTGACTTCCTGGGGTCCCAGGACAGGGGCACCTCTCTTTCTTTGCGCTCAGCATCCGGGGCCAGGGTGGCGGCAAGGCAATCACTCGGAGGAGTCGTGGCCCAGGGGAGGGCACCTGCTAGACAGGGTGTGGTCCCCTTTGTTCACGCCTTGCCCCCCACTTTCTCAGTGAACCGTCTATGTCCCTCCTGCCTGATGTACATAAAGCAGCTACGACAGGACCTTAGCGCTCTCAGCACGGGGGAGAGGCTGTGCGTGTGCGTGTGCGTGTGCACAGGGAGACATGGACGCCCTGGGCCATGCCCAGGCTGAGGGGAAGGCGGGGACCCGTCTGCGTGGGACAGGCTGAGTCCCAGGCCCAGCAGCCTGGCTGTCCAGCCGGGATGGCCCCACCACGATGGCCCTGCTGATGGTGTGCGGGGCTGCTTTCCGCTGGTGGTGAAGGAGGAGGGTCGTGGCCCCCCACATCTCAGCGCCTGTCTTCCACACCACCCGCCTGTCTTGTTTGGGCCGAGGTGGCAGGGCACAGTCGCTGGGCCAGGGAACCGGGCGGCCACGCCCCTGCCGGCCGCCCCACACCTGCAGGAGTCACGATGTGTCAGGACTCGGATGGAATCAAGGGATCGTGGCCCCAGCTCCCTCACTGGGCAGACGGGAACCCTGGGAGCTGTCTCCAGGTCGCTCCAGGAGTGGGGTCAGCGTGTGCCATCCTGGCGGTGCCCACGGCGGGCAGCTGCACGGCTCACAACGCCGTTCTTTCTAGAAGCCCCGGGAAGGGCAGAGGCCCCTTCTAGTGTCTCACCCGTTGCCTGCGGGACAGGTGCTGTGGACAGGGAAGTAGCCGCTGCTGTCCCCTGCACAGAGCTGGAGGGCGCTGTGCCCGCTGGACCAGGTGGCCCCCCACTGCCCTGTCCGCGTCTGCGGTGCTTAGGCCGCTCCTCTGTGGCTCCCGGTGGAGCACTCCTCGTCTGAAGGAGCCTGGGGTTCTGGCCCCATGTCTGCCGTGACTTTGCTGGGTGACCTGGGGGCAGACGTCAGGAGACGGGGGGGGGGGGGGGGGGGGGGGGGGGGGGGGGGGGGGGGGGGGGGGGGGGGGGGGGGGGGGGGGGGGGGGGGGGGGGGGGGGGGGGGGGGGGGGGGGGGGGGGGTAGGACTGATGAGCTGAGCAGCGCTGAGGTCTGGCCCAGCCCCTCACGGAAGTGGGTGCTCAGTGCTGGAAGAGGACATGGTGACAGAGTTGGGGAGTCCTGGCCGCATGGCACTTGGGTCCAGGGGGCTCTCCCCCAGGTCCTGCCTCCTGCCCCCAGCCGCTGGGCCCCTAGTGCCCAGGCCCCAGGGCCCTGCCCCACCCCGACAGCGAGGAGCCTGGGCTTGGGAGGCGCTGACACCACAGCTCTTTGTTGCTCCTTAATGGGATGAGTTTCCGGGTGAGGCACCGTCCCCCGCCCTCCCCCTCCGCCTGCCCCGGGGCCGAGGGCCACAGCCCTGCTGCCTCCCCAGGAGAATCCTCCCCCCAGTCCTGGCCCGTGGGCCCCGCAGAGTCAGGGGTGAGGGGTCCACAGGCCTCCGGGAGCTGGGATCAGCGTTCTGTGTGCAGTTGGTTTCCTAGAAAGGGAGTGGCCCCATTCCTGCTTTTGGGGCTGGCCCTGAACTGTGGGACCCACAGGAGGAGAGGATGGGAGAGCCCGTGGCCCCAGTGACCTCGTTCCAGCTGCTGAGTCAGGGGCTGTGCCGAGGGGACCCCAGCCACAGCGATGGCAGCGAGGGGCCAGCAGAGTCCGTGGTCCCAGCCTCTGGACCGCTGCCACGGGGTCCTGGGGGCCCCAAGGCGAGGGCTTCCTGGCCTCCAAGGTGCCCCTTCTGACCATGGTCCTGGCAGGGGTGGCGGTGGGCGTGGGCGCTGCTGAGTGTGCAGCCCTGGGGACAGATGGAGAATGAGAAGGTGACAGTCACACCGAGCCCCTGCAGGGGCCGTGCAGGTGTCGGGAGCACCGTCCTGGGCACCGGGGGCTCTCGGCTCTCCCGCAGTGTTCTACCCCATCCCCCTGCCCCCCGCCCCCCTTGCCTTCACAGTTGGTCCCGAAAGCTGAGCTGAGGCTGGGGCCGGGGTGGAGCAGAGCTGGGCACACTTGGGGGCGGGGGGTGGCAGGATTGGGGCGGGGGCCGGGGGGCTGGCTGGGATCTCGGGAGTTTGGGAGACGCTGCGCTCCAGGTCTCCCACCCACAGTGTGGCTGTGCGGTGACTCAGCCGGGCTCAGACTGGCT
Source organism: Lyroderma lyra (assembly GCA_004026885.1). Lineage (NCBI taxonomy): Eukaryota > Metazoa > Chordata > Mammalia > Chiroptera > Megadermatidae > Lyroderma > Lyroderma lyra. The sequence goes on along the minus strand of PVJL010018664.1, from coordinate 7,013 downwards.
CCGGGGGGTTTAGGGGACTTATCTGTGCTGGGAGCCGTGTCTGGGCCGGAGCGGGGCGCTGCGAGGCCTGCCCTGCCCATTGTTCTCGCCCCCCTGCGAACGGTGCGGCCCCCCGCCCCAGACACTAATCAGTGGGTGGGCACCCTGCCCGGGTTGGGAAGCTCTCACTAAGCCGGGGGGCTTAGGACAGTGTGGGGCAGGTGAGGGAGCTGGATGAAGGCTGGGGGAGAATCTCCTGGATTTCGGAGTTCCTCGGCGCTCCTAGGCCGAGGTCACGGGCAAGGAGCAGAGGCCGGGCTTGCTGGGTTGTGTGTGTCACCTGCCCTGAATGGGGGGCTTCTCCCCCCGTGTCCCCCATGCCCCCCAGCTCTCCGTGGTGCAGGCTGCTGCTGGGTGGGGAGGGGAGCCCCCTGGGTGGCTTGGCCCCTCCTCCAGCCCCAGGCAGGCCCCCACTTCTCAGCAGAGCCACATCAGACAGCCCTCATCCCAGGCCTGGCGCAGGAGCTGGTTTTTCTGGTGGTGGCAGCAGCAGAGGCCTGCCAGACCTTCCTAGGGAGAGGCCTCCTGGGGGGCAGGGGAGGGGCAGGGGGCGCGAGGGTGGGAGCCCCTCTCGCAGGAACTGGGAGCAGAGTAGAAAGAGCTTTTGTTCCGTTCTGTTGGGGAGCCCTTGACGGCAACTTCCTGTCACCCGAGGGACAGAGACCCGGTCTGTGGGTCCCAGGACCTGAGCCGACTCTGCCCTCCAGGCTGGGCGGAGGTGGGAGGGTGGCCGGGTCGACATGGACGCAGAGCCACACCCCACCGACCACGGGCCGTGGACCCAGGCAGACACGCAGGAGATGCACATCAAAATATTTGCTGTGTGCAGAGTCCGCGGGGCAGGCGTGCGCGCCGTGCGTGTGGGCAGGGACTGTGCACACACGCGGTCCCGCAGCGCTCCACCGCGCGCCTCCCTGGAAGCCGACGGGCACATGCGAGAACACGTGTGTGAGGCACCCCAGCTCCCAGAGACACTCTGCAGGTCAGAGGCCAGGTGTCACGCAGATAGGGACACTGGGACCAAGGACCTGGTGGGGAGCAGGCAGGCATCCCAGGCAGAGGCACAGGCCGGGCTGGGAGCGGGGTGGGCGGGGCACACAGAGGGCAGGGCCCCGGAGAGGCGGTGGGGGCCTGGCCAGGGCAGGGAGGCCAAGGGCAAGGATCCTGTCCGGCCAGTCGGGCCTGTTCTCTCCTCCTTGTGCAAGGCGGTGGCTGCTGGTGGCTCGGCCTCCTGCTGTGGGGCAGCGGCTGGGGTGCTCCAGGAGCCGGGCTCGGGAGGGTCAGGGAGGAGCCCCCAGCCGGCACAGGCCACCAGCCTCAGCAAACAACCTGCAGCCGTGGGGCCGTGGGCTTGGCCGCAGCCTGCCCGCACCGTGACCTCAGCGGGCCTGCCGGGTGCCTCCTCTGTTCTGGTGACATCATCGTGCTGACGCCAGGGAGGCCCCAGGTGGGAGGGGACGCTGCCCTGGCAGCTCCGGCCTGGGACTCTCGGGGCTCCTGGGTCCATTCAGCCCAGGACGCGGTCCTAGAGCCCAGGCTGTCCCTTCCTGTCGTGTGTGAGGGAGCATGTGCGGGGCTGCGTGAGGGTGTGTGTGGGGGTGTCAGGGGGTGTGCATGGCTGTGTTTGAGGGTGTAGGTGCGGGGGGGGGTGTGAGTGAGGGGAGCTGGGCGCTGACCCCAACCGCGTTGCTGTCTCTGAAGACTGGGGGTGGGGCGGAGGGGCTGTGGGGGAGAGATGCCCAAGCCGTTTTCCTGCTCTGCTGGGAGCCCAGTCCCACAGAGCCTGGGCTTGTCACCTGGGGGTGGGGATCTTGGCCTCAGGCACGAGCTGGGCGCTTGATGCCTGTCGTGCCCTAAGAAGGTTTTTTGGGGGAGAATGTGGATGATTAGTGGTGAGCCGACAGTTGGCACGTGTAAGGGCGGGAATAAAAACATGAGCCACCTGACGCTGTCCCAGAAGTAGTCCTCAGAGGGGTTTGCGTGTCCCGGGGGAGCAGGGCCACACTGACGGCGGTGAAGGAGCAGAGGACGCGGGCAGCCCGAGCCCAGGTGCCTGCAGGCCTCCCTGGGCAGCCCTGCTCCCGCTGGTGCTGGGGGGCAGGGTGCTGGGAGGGTGCAGCTGGTGAGCTGGACGCTCAGGCCTGCTGGGAGGGACCAGCACTGGCTCAGGCAGCTCTGGGCCCTGGCATGTGGCCCTGCAGGTCTGTCCCGTCCTGTCTGGGTCCTTGTCCCGCCTCTGCCCCAGGCTCTGCCTCACTGGAACTCTCTGTCCACTCTGGGGGCTTCACGGCTCCTGCACCCCCTTCTCTGTCTAGTGCAGAGCTGCTCCCCTGGGCCATGAACCCGGTTACCCAGCCTTCTGCTGGGAGGGGGTGCCCAGCCCTCCACTTCACACGTTTGTTCCCCAACTCCAAGTTCATTTCTTTCCAACTCTGAGCTTCCCCAGGCCCCGCCTCCCTCAGATGAGTCACCCTAGAAACCTAGACATTGTCTTTGCGTCTTCCCTGTCTCTTGGCTGTGACCAGGTCCTGCCGTGTTTCCCCCAGGACCTGTCCCCTCCCCTCCGCCCCGCAGCACTGCGAGGGCTGCCATGTCCCTGCTTTCTAGTTGGAGGGCGCCACACCCCGACCTCATGCGTGGGTGACTCCCGTTTCTCCTGACCACATCTGAGTCCCTCTGCCCAGCACGGATGGCCTGCCGCCGCCTTCGTCCTGCCCACTGCCACCCCCACCTCGGGGGCAGCCCCGGTCCCTCACCTGGAGTGCCTCTGGGCCCCTCCCCTGCTGGGTCTGACCCCAGCTCTGCATGAGGACCTCCCACGTGGTGGGCAGTCCCCAGGGACTGTCCTGCAGTCCAGCACCAGTCACTGGGTCAGAAACCACCACCCGTGTCCAACCTTCCTCCCTGTGTCCTGATGTCACGTTTCACGAGGGCAGATGGGGCTACGTGACAGATGGACCTGAATGCCCCATTCCGGAAGCTCCCGGTCAGCACACAAAACCTCACCCTCCGTCGCCGTCCCCACGTCTGGGCCTCTGATCCCGGCTCCGCACCCTGAGCATCGCCGTGTGACCGCTCTGACCTCGGGTCTCTGTGCCTCTGTCCCTGGGCCTGTGCGTCGTCACAACGTGCCTGCTCAGAGCCTGGGCCTGGGCCACGCCTGGCGCACAGAACACCTTCCTGTCCGGGAATCCGGCCTCTCATCTCCCAGCCATGAGCAGAATGTTCTCAGGGGCCCGCGGGGACGGCCCCCTCCCACGCCACGTGTCCCGGCCCAGACTCGGCGCTGGCTCCTGGCCACACTCCCTGAACGCTCACTTTCCCCCGTGGGCAGGACGGGTTTGCCCGTGGCGTTTCCCGTCTTCGCGCACAGAACGCGCATTCCTGAGGGGGCCGGCGGGCAGCCTCCGCCTTGTCCTCGCTCAGGTCCTGGGCCGGGAGAGGGCGGGGCTCTCGCACACCCGTCTGTGGGCCCTGGGCCGGCCACTTCCTGCCTGGGGCTCAGTTTCCTCGTCTGTAAGATGGTGATCATAACGCCTCCCTCTTGGGAACGTCCTGCGGGTGCAGCGAGGTCATGCACCCACCGGACCGCGCTTTTGCGAGCACAGATGCCCCGGGCGACACCCCCCCCCCCCCCCCCCGCCACCTTCGCTGTCACTGTCGCGGGGCCGCGCCCTGATCCCGCGCCCCTGTTGCCCCTGCAGGCCGCTGCCGGATGGGCGAGCTGGAGACGGTGGACCTGGTGACGGTGGTGCTGGGCCAGGACGCCAAGCTGCCCTGCTTCTACAGAGGCGACGCCGGCGAGCAGGTGGGGCAGGTGGCCTGGCTGCGGGTGGACGCCGAGGCCCAGCAGCTCGCGCTGCTGCACTCCGAGTACGGGCTGCACGTGAGCGCGGCCTACGAGGGCCGCGTGGAGCGGCCGCCGCCCCCGCGGAGCCCCCTGGACGGCGCCGTGCTGCTGCGGAACGCCGTGCAGGCCGACGAGGGCGAGTACGAGTGCCGCGTGAGCACATTCCCCGCGGGCAGCTTCCAGGCGCGGCTGCGGCTCCGCGTGCTGGGTAAGCGGGGTGGGGGGGGGGCCCCGCGCGGGCCGTGGGGGTGCGGGACAGGGCGGGCCTGGGGGCGGGGCCCGCGGAGGAGGAGCCCATCGCCCCTCCCCCCGCACCCCGCGCAGTCCGGCACCCAGACTGCTGGCTCAGCCCCGGAGACCCCGTTGGCTAGCAAGCGCCCCATTCCGTCAACCGGAAGCCCCCCCCCTTGGTTCCTTTCGCCCTTTGGGGCCACGTGGCCCGGGCTTCTCTCTCCCTCCGATGCGCCCCCTCCTCTGTGCTCGGGGACCAGCCAGCACCCCTCCCGCTGCGGTGCCCACCTTGCCCCCCCACCTGCAGTGCCTTTCCGGGTCCCCCCATGCCCACCTGACTCTGCCTCAGGCCCTCCCTCCCGACCCGGTCCCCCTGCAGCGCTGGGGCCGGTGTCCTGTCCCCTCCTGCAAGGTAAACGCACTGGGCTTTCCAGCAGCCTGGTCCCCAGGCCCCCTCACCTCCGGCCTCGGCCGAGGTGTGACCGCTGCGCCAGAATCTGGACACGCTGCCCTGTCACGCAGTGGGCACTGCGGGCACTGCGGTCAGGAGGCCCCCGCTGCGCCCCGGGCTGTGCGGGTGAACTTGAGGCCTTTGTAGTTTCCCACGTCCCCGCGGAGGCGGGCGGAGCAGCGCGGGGTGGGAGAGCGTCTCCCGCTCCTGCCCTGCGAGGGTGATGGTACCTGCCCACCGCGATGGTTTGCCGGCAGGATTGAGTGCGAGAACGTGGTAACGTGTGTGGCCTAGTCCTGGGCACACAGTAGGTGCCTGTGAATGGTGCCTATTGTGGTTACTGACTGTTACCTGGTTACTTTTTAAGTTTCCTCCTCACTTGCATTAGAAGATGACCCGTGCTCATTGTAAAAAAAATTCAAACAATGGACAGAGATACAGAATCACATGAAACCCTACCGCTTGTAAGGGGGTTCCCTGGGGTGCAGTGGCTAAGGCGCTCCCAACATCTGGTTCCATTCCCAGCCAGGGCCCCCCCCCCAAAAAAAATTCCTGCCACATGTCTGCCTTCTTTCTTGGTGAAATAACAGAAGAAAAAGAGGCCTGAAGCTGCCCTTGTGCAAGACTGAGCTGTGGGGTGGGGGGCCGGGCCTCCTGAGGAGGCGTGCAGACGGTGACCCCCTCCCCCATCCACAGTGCCCCCCCTGCCCTCACTGAACCCTGGTCCAGCACTGGAAGAGGGCCAGGGCTTGACACTGGCCGCCTCCTGCACAGCGGAGGGCAGCCCAGCCCCCAACGTGACCTGGGACACAGAGGTCAAGGGCACAACATCCAGCCGCTCCTTCACGCACTCTCGCTCAGCGGCTGTCACTTCAGAGTTCCATCTGGTGCCCAGCCGCAGCATGAATGGGCAGCCGCTGACCTGCGTGGTGTCCCACCCTGGGCTGCTCCAGGACCAGCGGATCACCCACGTCCTCCACGTGGCCTGTGAGTACTTGCGCCCCGTGGGCTCCATGAGGATGGGTGACAGGGTGAGAGGCGCCGAGCCACCCTGGATGACTGCGGCAAATCATTCAGACCTCTCGGCCCTTCAGCGTCCCCCTCTTTACAGAGGACACGTCCTGCTTCACAGGGTTGCTGGGAGGACAAGCGCACAGGGACTGAAAGCACTTTTGAGACACACAGGTTAGGGTTTGGAGAAGGACAGACGGGCCGGCCCTGGTTCTGCTGCTTGCCCAGCGTCACCTGGCCTCTGTAGGGCTCCTGTGCCTCCGGGGCAGTGAGGATGACCTCCCCACTGGGCAGGGCTCCCCGGGCATGCCAGCCAGGACGGCCCCGCATCCTGCTCGGGGCTCCGTGGAAGCAGACGCCTCCCCAGCATTAGGTTCTGAGCCTCTGGGGCGACAGGACTGTTTCCTGCTCATAATTAACCCAGCATTTGGCACAGAGTAGGGTCCTCGACGAGCGCGTGTGATAGGAACGAATGAAGTAGTAGGATTGTTTAGGCTTTGAAGCAGTGGGGGGCGTCTTCCCAGCTTCTGCTCTGTGACGGGCAATACTTGGGCGTCACGTGGACTCAGGAGACGTGGCCCATCAGCGTGCTGGGACACTAAGAAGCTCCGTGGCTGGGTTAACCGGTGTGGACTCCCAGAGCTTAGGGAAGGAGGGGGCCGTCCATCTGCAGGCTGGGGCTGGGCTGGGTTAGCCGGAGGGGAGCAGGAAGGGGTGGGCAGGGGATGGGCCCTTTGGGGAACAGCAAGGTCAAAGGCATCATTCCCAGTTTCTTTCCTCCCACCTTCCGTTCCAGTCCTCGCCGAGCCCTCAGTGAGGGGCCTTGAAGACCAGAAGCTGTGGCAGGTTGGCAGGGAAGGGGCCGTGCTCAGGTGTCTGAGTGAAGGGCAGCCCCCTCCCTCCTACAACTGGACACGGTGAGCACTGCTTGGGTCCAAGGCCCTTCCCTCTCGGGCTGGCATGCACTCATTATGGGCCGGGACGATGTGTCCTGGACCTCAGATAAATGCACGTTCTGATCAGTACACGAACACGCACGGTCACCCAGCACCATTGGCTCGAATCTGGGAGTCTAGGATACACGGTCATGGCGGGGCACAGCCAGTAAGATCTTAGCTTTTTGTCTTAACTCTTAAATGGTGAAATATAATCCTTATTTAAATATTAACATTTTATGTACTTATGTAAGCTCCTGATGTGGAGAAGACAAAAGCTACAGCTGACGGTCACTGTGTAGATATGGCTGACGGTCACTGTGTAGATACGGCTGACGGTAACTGTGTAGATACGGCTGACGGTAACTGTGTAGATACGGCTGACGGTAACTGTGTAGATACGGCTGATGGTAACTGTGTAGATACGGCTGACGGTAACTGTTTAGATACGGCTGACGGTCACTGTGTAGATACGGCTGACGGTCACTGTAGATAC
>PVJL010018662.1:0-15437 GCA_004026885.1 Lyroderma lyra | reverse complement strand
AAAGGGGAGGGGGTGGGAGAGGAGGGGTGGAAGCTAAATATAAGGTGATGGAAAGAGAAGTCACATTAGGTGGTGAACTTATTATACATCAAGTTGACAATGCACTGTAGAATTGTATGCCTGAAACCTATGTAATCCTTGCTAACAGATGTCACCCCAATAAGTCTAACAATAAAAATGAATTAAAAAAAAAAAGAAATCCAAAATAAAGGAAAATAAAAGGGAAAAAAAAGGAAAAAAATAAAATAATTGAAGCAGATTACAAATAAATCTATATTATTATTTTTATTTTAATTTATGTTTGATAATTTTGGAAATGTAAATGATCAAGGAAAAAAAGCAGGTCCATCTGCTGAGTGATACATAATCAACCAACAGATGGAAGCAGCACAGATATTTATGTTGTAAATAGTCTGATGATTTGTGTACCTGTAGGAATGTCTCAGAAACAGTCTTGTTGATAATAAAGAAAAGTCAAGAAAGATTGGAGGTGACAAATTAAAGAACTTCTGTTGTTGAACTCACATCTTTTCTGCATAGGAAAAACTTGTAGGACAGAGAGGCTCTGACTCACATTGTTTAAGTAACCTGATTTACTTTTCTTTCCAAGATTTTGGGGATTCTTACAGAATTAGATAATTTTCTAACCCCCTGTACTGTAAATTATATCCAGAGGACACTAAACAGAGAAGGGAGAGTTTAGTCTGAAAATACACTGCCTCAAGGCAGAGAATTTTGAGAATGTATGACTGAAATTGAAATGTTTGAAAATCATCATAGATTCAGACAGTATCTTCCTAAGGCTCTGGTAATAGGGGCTTCTATCCCAGGACCCACAAATCAGGGGTTTTCTTAATTTGGAGTGCCTTTCTTAAAACTTTCTAAGTCTTTCTCTGGTGTCTGTGGGCAGAATCATCCTTTCAGGGTACCCCAAGCCTAAATCCATTTGTTTCCTTCAGGGCATTGTTCTACATTCTATGGAAGACCCCAGGAGTGGGGAAGTTGTGCCCGTGAAGTTATCTTGGGGCTCTGTGGCCAGCCCCATTTGCAGAGGTGAGGAGAGGGGGTGTGTTGGCAGGCAGATGGCTCCTGCTGACTAGAAAGTTTATTTCTTCTGTAGAGTTGAGATTAGACATCCAGAATGCTGATTTGGGATGACTCAAATTGTTTAAAGACTGCCCCATGCACCCTAGGAATAACTCTGGCTTTAGAAGGTTCAGAAGATACTCTTTTCTTCTGACTTCTAATAATACATATGTAAACTACTTTGTACTAAAGTGATGAGAGAATTGTGTGGAATTACTACAAGAAGAAAAATGCATAAATGGAAGAAGAGGAGATTGACTTCTGACGGTGCATAATGACAGTGATATGTATTATAATGCCCATTTTACAGACAACAAAACTAAGGCTCAGAGCATAGGTTACTTGCCCTTATTAACACAGCCATTGACCACTTATATAACTAGACAAGTCTTGAATTGAAAAAGCAAACAATCAGAAATGAAAACAGAATAATACAATGAGATAATCAAATGACCCACAAACATGTCCTATGTTTGGAAGCATAACAGAAACATTGTTGTCACTGTGGAAATTCAAAAATCTACAAAATCATGGCTCAGACAACCCTTTTTAAGTCACCTTTATACTTTAGCAAGTGTTTTTCTCTGTGTTTCAACTCCTCTTTGTATACTAAGTATTTGTCTTTGAAGCCGAGTGTCTCCTTCACTGTTACACTATCATGTGGGGTTCCATCTGGGCGATCAGTCAGCTGGTAGTTGCAACTGAGCACTCCAATATGCCCACAGAATATGTTTTATGTTTTTACCTGATTTTAGTCTGAATGACTAAAAAATGCATACTTTGTCACCTGTGATTTTTTAAGTTAAAGAATCTATATTAATCATACATTTAAATTTTTTAAAAATTACAAGAAATGAACAAGGAGAAGAAAATAATTGCTTTTGGGAAAAACTTCAGAGAAATTAGTTAAATAATTATACAAGTGGCTTAAACAGTGCTTGAGATATAAGAGAGCACTGAGACTGAAGATAATTTTCCAGGAATCACATATAAATCCAATAAAGATTATTTCTGCATAGTTAAATTAGGTTAGAGAGCTAGAAACTTTTGAGAGATAATAATGGCATCTAGATTATGCCTTAGTCTCTTGAAGAAAGTGGCTATTAAATCATTTATCACCTAAGTGTGAAAGGTGGCAGAGTGGGCACTGTGAGTAGCAATGAGCTAGGTTAAGTGACATCATGGACCACTCTCCTCTCTCATTTTAGATTTCACAGCAGCCAACCACCCTATATAAAACAAAATTTACAAAACACCTTTCAATAAGTTCTCAGAGTTATTTTCAGCAGACTGGCATCATTTTCCCTTTTTATTTTTAAGTGCTAGTTAAAATAGTAAAAAAGAAAATGAATAAATTATTTATGAATACTTTATTAAGCAGTTCCCTTCTCCATATAGTAAGTATCTTTTGAAGTTACTCTCCTGGGTATTTAGGTTTAATGCAAATGAAAGCAGAACTAAGATTGTGTTATCATTATTTCATTACAGTATTTTTTTTCTTTTTTCTACATAGACATAATATGAATGAGGTCTCTTAATTTTTCAGGTCAAATATGTTCATCTTCTGTTCTAGGTCATAAATGAGGAAAAACATTTTTTGACCCATCTACAATCAAAGCAAATTATTTCAGGCACCATGCCTTTTGTTAGAAAAATATTAAAACAATAAGACATTAATATTAGTTATTAGTATAATATAATTTTAAAGTCTGAAAATGCCATAGAAAAGTATAGGGAATATAAACGTAGGTATAAGCCAGTACCCAGTTTATTTACCCCTATAATTCACAATCCTTGTATAATTTAATGTTGGTGTTAATTTCTAAAGCAAAAAAAAAATTCAACACACATCTTCAGAGTAAAACATAGCTTTTAACATGGAATATATATTTTGGTATCACAAAGAAACTATCCATTTCACTTAACAGAAGACACTGTATCTGCATTCATAGAACTAGTACAGTACCCAACACCCAGGGAGAATGGTAAATACTGGATAAATGTGTGAACTCTCCTTAACTGGCACTCTCAAGCAACCAATTGCTGGTTGCTTGAGAGTGCCGGTTGCTTGAGTAATGGTTAATGGAGAGTTTAGTATACTTAACAAAACCTTATGTTTTCTCTTCTTAGTTTCCCAAACAACTCTCCTGGTATTTATGGAGTCTTATACTATGTGAAGCTAATGATCCCCTCCTCACTTTTTGATGAACATAAGAGTAACTGGCACTTCAAAATTTTGTCTCCTCATTCCTTTGGTTTTATGGAAAACATGCAACTTAGGAATGAGATTTTTGTTGTTGTATTCATTAGAAGAGATTTTAAAGGAGGTATTAGATGGCTAAAGAGAAACAGAGGAGGAGATGTAGAATTAGGATATTACCAGATCAGTCCCCACTCCAAATTTCCGCTAAATTTGCGGTAAATTATTCATTTATCATTAACGTAATGTGATGGTGCATCAATTTAGGGAATGTACTAAAGCACTGAGTCTGCCTCAATGACAAAAGGTGGGTAATGACTTGTATTTTATGGCTTCCTGCCTTCACCTAGACTCTGGAAGTTAATATTATAAACACAATGGAAGAGGAATGCATAGGAAATTATGAGTATATGGAAGAGGTATCTAATTCCTATAAATTATAAGTGTTGAGAATACATAGGAGAAAAGGACTGCTCAAGGGGGACTTTAGATTGGGCTTTATAAGTTTGGGAATGACAAAAGTAAGTTTTTATTTTTGCTTTTCAGACATGAATATTAGCTTCAGTCACTGAGTAAATGTAGAAAAGGGATCAAGAAAGATGGTAAGTATGGAAAGCAGGCATTAGACTCACGGGAATCACTTAGTTCTAGCAAAAGACCTTGAGGGAAAAGATATGAGTGTGGAGTTCAGTTTTCCTGTGGATGACTACCTGAAGGAGAGATTAGGAGTGGCACAGTGGAAGTCTGAGTAACCTCCCCATCTTTTGAAAGGAGATGGTGTGTTAGTTTGCTAGGACTGCCATCACAGACAGAATGGTTTAAACAACAGAAATTATCTCACAATTCTGCATGCTAAAGTCTGAGATCTAGGTGTCAGCAAGGTTGATTCCTTCTGAGACCTCTCACCTTGGCTTACAGATAGCTGTTTTCTCCCTGTGATTTCACATTGGCTTACCTCTGTAAATGTCTGTGTCCTTTTTGCCTCTTCTTATGACACCTGTCATGTGGGTTTGGGGCCCAGATTAATTAAATCATTTTGACTTAATTCCCTCTATAAAGGCCCTATCTCCAAATACAGTTACTTTGTCAGGAGTGAGGATTTCAACATATGTATTTAGAGGGAAACAATTCAGCCCATAACAGATAGCCAAGTTCTTGAATTTTGAGGGTGTTATTCCTTAGGTAAAAGTAGAACTTCTCTTTAATTTTATATAAATTAACAAGAAAGATAAAGAATAGTCTTCTAGGTAAGTTGACTGGGATACACAAAATTACAGAGAAAATGAAAAGATCTGTATAAAATAAATATATCTTCTCATCTTCACATCTCTATATAGGATATATAAACATTTTTATTTTCTCTGAAATATATAAAATATAAATACATTTGAAAAATATGAATATATATGTGTGTATATTTTTTCTTCAAAAGACAGTGAACAAATCTTGAACAAAAAGTTCAAATAAAAGAAAATAACTCAATTGAAAAAGACAGATCAAACACAGACTTGTGGAGAGCTTTGAATACAAGTCTAAGAAATGTGGAACTGATAAAAAAGAAGGTATGAAGCCTCTTTTAAATAAGAGTACCAAGAACATAATAGCTCTTTTTGAAACTTAAATTCATGGCATTATATAGGATTAGCTGGTGAGAGAAAAGAACCAAATTTCACAGAACAGGGAAAGCAGGTGATGAGAACTTAGATCTAATAGTAACTATGCAAATGGGAAATGGGGATAGTGGAGAGAAAACTAAAGAGAAAAGGAGAAAAAAATCGTATTTAATAACAAGTTAGAACTCAAGAACTAGTGAGAAGAATGAATAAAAGATAATGCCAAATTTAAGCCCAAGTTATTCCTCACCACCATTGATAAAGAAAAGTATTTCTAGTTTTTTCATTTTAAATCCCTAATTAAATTGTCACTTTAAAAATATGAAACAACAACTTCTTTGTTGATGCATGTCTGTTTTTTACCTGATTTGCTTTTGTGGAGATGTGAATATTATTTAGAAAGGATACCTATTTTCCCCTGAGAATGGTCTTTTATTCAGTGTAATGTTAAATTACTCACAAAACCTTACCAATTAAATTGGCTGTAACTGCCAATATTAAAATGCGATGGCCAACATCATTGACCTTAAAATTACTAATGTCTCATCCATAGAGCATGTGCAAATTAATTTTACTGTTTTCAATTTTAAAACACAATGCCTCATTACCCATCTGTCAGCCCCTGCCTGCACAGCCTCCCTCACTAGGCTCACTTATGCTCTTACTGCAACTCTCTCCTTGGTTCCTGAAAAACAGCACTGTGGCAGGACATAAATTAACAACTTCACCTTAATTAGTAGAAGTTTAGAGACAGCCTCACTGCCATAGTATTAAGTTCTCATGTGCCTAAGGTAAAACTCACAAATCATGGGTTACATTATTATTCATCTCCTCCCTTACCCCTCTCCTATCATTTTTCTCTACCAGACATATACATGGGCATTGTCAACCAATAGTTGTTGATTTTAGTTCTCAATACCAATAAGATTTCCCAATTTGAGGTGCTGTGAAGAAGGAAATTTTATTTATTGCAAGCAGTTCAATTGTAATACAGTACAGCTGTGAGAACAGCATGGCTATAGAAGTTCAGTAGTTTTACTGTTCCATTATAAAGTAGCATGGCTGTGGAACAGTATGGCTGTGGGGCAGCTCTGGGGCCAGGACCCTCTCCAGCTAGAAAGCTGTGGACTGCTCTGGTCCAGTGAGACTTCTTTGCTATTTCCTCCTCAGTGTTTTAGTTTTATCTCCAGCTGGGAAAACCCAGCCTTCAGCCTTCAGTGAAAAGCCAAGTGTGCTTCTTGAGCCAGAGGGGAGCACTTATGTAGAGAGAAGTTCCACCTCCTTGTCCTTTATTGATCTTTTCTTACACAAATGAAGACTCCAATTTCTAAACCTTTAATTGGTTCAAAAGGCACTGACCTGATTGGTCAAAATGGAGTAATTCTGATTGGTTGGTGGAGATGCTGATGGGGAATACAGCTGCACAGCTCTGATTGGATGGGGAAAGCTTCAGTCCTATTAGTTGAAATACAACTCCTGGAACTCCTTTTCCTTTATAAGAGCTGAGTGAGATTGCAGGAACACAGTGCAGGCAGGCAGTTCAGTGGAGGCTTTTCCCTGAGTGCAGTTTGCATGAGAAGCCCCTATTTAAAAATGGCTCATAGACTCTGCTTTTAAACTTGTACTGCATTAGCCAGGAGCCCTTCTTGGTAGTAATCTTCTTTCTCAGGGTCCACATTTTCATTTTTTATCAGAATCTGTCAAAAGACAGGGATGATGATCATTCAGGTCTGTCTCATGTTAGTGCCAGAGTAGATTGGCTCCAGTTAGTCCCTCAGTGGGACTCTGTGGCCAGGCAGTGGGCAATACAGCAACTAGAGCCATTTGCTTAAAAGAAGTCTCTCAGGCACCTGCTACACTTTAAAAAAAAGTTGTTTATTTTGTTGTTGTTTGTGTTTTGTTTTCATAAAAAGCAGCCAAAACAACTTGGGAAAAGCTAAAGAACAATAGAGGCACTTATTTTGTAAAAGAAATTAGGTATAATTGACAAAGGGCATTCAGCTCAAGAATAAAACTTTTAACCTTCAAGAATTACAAACATTGGTGTGATGCAGTGGTTTGATAGATAGTTCTATTCTTCATGTAAATATTACTTAGTTTTCATGGAAGATTCTAAACATTTGGTTATACAGAACATCAATAGCTTGACAATGGAAATATATTGAACAAGTTAGAATAATAAGCAAAACAATTTGCAACACAGACCTTAAAATAGCTCTGAAACCAGTTGGGAGCTAATGAAATGTCAGAAAATTTAGATCCTAATCACTCAATGACATTAAAGGAAAAACTGAAAAACTTCTTAAGGGATCTGGCAAGATTCAAGAGTTTGCTTGTTTCTAATTCTACCTGGTAAGAAATATTTAGCCATGTATAGCAGGAGGTATTGACTATGGCACAAACTCCTCCTAGGACTATGAGCACATAGTCAAGGGTAACTATGTTGGGGACTACTCGTGCTAAGGAATCTAAAGATGTTTGCTGGGTTTGAATAGCTCTAGTGGTTGAGTGAGTGATTCAATTGACAGTTCTAGTTAGGTTTTGCATCATTAAGTCTAATTGAGCAGTACCAAAGCCAACCCATGAAAATATAATTCTGAAAAAGCAATTACCCTTATGTCCTGAAAAAGCTGCTGGCAAGTCACATTTTACAGAAAGGCCACAAGAATTATTTCATAAACAGAGGGATGCTCATCAGGGGAGTAATCTCTTGGTAAGGCCCTTTTTCTTCCTCTAATAAGAACTTGGAGAGGCAGCTGCTATCATTTAGAAGATAGTAAAAGAGTATGTCAAGTGATTCAAAAGGCATTACTCAGTCAGCCTCCAGCTATCTAGACAACCAAACGCCCAGGTTTGATTTTTATATGCACAGAACTATAACCTGTGGGGGCACAAAGGGTGCCAGTAAGAGGTTGCTCATTTATAAATTCATTAACAGAAAGAGAGTTAAATACATTTTCAAACCAGGACTAGGTCTCCTTTGAACATACTTCTAGAAGTCCTTCTTGGTATGGTTGAACATTTAGGTTGGTGACAGTATAGGCTGTTTCCATTCACAACACCCTTACAAAGGTGAGTTCAACAGTGGTTAGGATTGAAATACATGCAATGATATTTAAGGCATTTATGATACAAGCAGCAATGTGGTAAGGTGTGGTTAGCAACTACTTCAATTATAGGAGATGGTTGGGTCCCATATAGGAAGAGTGCGACCAATGTATAGGGTAAATTTAGGTAGATTCAAGGGAAAGTTAGAACTCACTTTTGCAATATCACTCAATAAGTTTCAGAAGGGGGAGGTTTGGTAAAATGAATAATAAATTTGGGGATGGTTGAGAACTTGCTAACAGGAATAACTATGGGATTATCAGCTTTATCAAAAGTATGAATCAACCTATAGTTCAGTTATAGTATGTTCTTTTAACTACTCACAACTTCCTTCTCATAATTAAACTTCCCAACAAAATAAAGCAAAACAAAACACTCTTACCTCTTACTCCTTCCCAAAAAGAAGACATCCATGGTGCTTTTAATTTCTGTACCCATCTCTGAGTGACAGGTATTCTAGTTAGGACACAATCTTGTCTCTATATTCTGTAGACTATGGGCTAAATTATGTGCATGTCCAATGTATAAGTAGGGGGAAGAGTGATAGGAATTAAAACTTTGAGCTTGTAATCTTCTTCCCTTAAAATTTGGAGTCTAGTCAGAAGTAGCCAGCCCACCAACCAATATTTCTTGTATATCCATACTGCACTATGGGAAATGCCTCCAGGTCCACCCAACCTCTCTTCATAGGCACTTCCCTCCAGATGAACCTAGGTAATCACTTAAGTAATATTTTCAATACTGAATACCCATGTTTCTCACTCTAATACTAAAGGATCCTCACTGCTTTCAGGCATGTCAGATCTTAATCTGGATTCCCAATAATTAATCCTGGTAGCAATTACTAAATTAACCCCTAGACTTGGATACTGGTTCTACCACTTTCCAATTCCATGATCTGCTGCAAGTTTTTCCAGAACAAATTGAGAATTGTACAATATGGCTTTTTTGAAGATTAAAAATATGTAGAAATTTCTACTATAATACACTTAGTGGATGCTTAAAATATGTATAATAAAATTTGAGGCATTGACATCAAAATAATTGTTTCAGGTAAAGAAGCATATAGAACAAGAAGAACAACATATAAGAGCCTGAAATGGGGTACAAGAAACTCAATGGCAGAGGTTATAAAAGATAATCCTGAAAAAGTTTGCCTTAGTTTGGGCAGCTATAAGAAAACTATCACAGACTACTTGGGATAAACAACAGACACATTTTTGTTTTATTAAATTTATTGAAGTGACATTGGTTAATAAAATTACACAGGTTTAAAGTACACCATTTTATTACATACACACACACACACATTTGTGTGTTCACCTTCAAAAGTAAAATCTCATTCCTCTTTACCATATTTTCAGCCCCTTTACCCTCTTCTATTTTCCTTTCTCCTTACCCTTTTCTATGAATGTTTGCTTATTTGTTTGTTTTGTTTTAATTTTATTTATTTATTTATTTATATTATTAGACTTATTGGGGTGACATTGGTTAGCAAGAATTACATAGGTTCCAAGTGTACAATTCTACAGCGCATTGTCAACTTGTTGTATAATAGATTCACCACCCAGTGTGAGTTCTCTTTCCCTCACTATATATTTACCTTGTGTTTTTATTGCTTTCAGTTTTATATCCCACATATGATTGAAATCAAATGGTATTCAACTTTTCTGTCTGACTTACGTTGCTTAGCATGATAATCTCAAGATCCAAACATGTCATTGCAAAAGGCAGTATTTTATCTTTCTTAATGGCCAAGTAATATTCCATTGTGTACATGTACCACTTCTTTGTATCCAATCATCTATTGAAGGACACTTGAGATGTTTTCATGTCTTGCCACTATCAATAATGCTGCAATGAACAAAGGAGTGCATATATATTTATGCATAAATGTTTTCAGATTTTTGGGAGGAGATATCCAGAAGAGGGATTGCTAGGTCCTGTGGTAATTCTATTCTTAATTTTTTGAGGAATTTCCCTACTGTTTTCCATAGTGACTATACAAGTTTACATTACCAACAGCACTGTATGAGGGTTCCTTTTTTTCCACAGGCTCTCCAATGTTTGTTATTACTTGTCTGGTTGAGAATAGCCATTCTAACAGGTGTGAGGTTGTTATTTCATCATTGTTGGGATTTGCATTTCCCTAATAGCTACTGAAGTTGAGTGTCTTTTCATATATCTTCTTGTATGTCTTCTTTGGAATTGTCTGTTCAGGTTCTCTGCCCACTTTTTAAATTAGAATGTCTGTTTTTGGGTTGTTGAGTTGTTTGCATTCTTTATATCTTTTGGATATTAGTGCTTTTTGGGAGGTGTTGTTTGCAAATATCTTCTCCCATTTGATTGGTTGCCTCTTTGTTTTGTTGATGGTTACTTTTACTGTGCAGAAACTTTGTAGTTTGATATAGACCCATTCATTTATTTTTACTTCCCTTACCTTTGAGGTCAAATTCATAAAATTCTCTCTAAGACCAACATTCATAAGTTTAGTATCTATGTTTTCTTCTGTGCAATTATTGTTTCAGGTCTTATATTTATGTCTTTATTTTGAGTTAATTTTGGTGTATGATTATAGATAGCAGTGCAGTTTCTTTGTTTTGCATGTGGCTTTCCCAGCACCATTTATTAAAGAGGTACTTTCTTTTATCCATTGAATGCTCTTGACTACTTTATAAAAAATTATTGGCCTGTGGGCTTATTTCTGGTTTCCAATTCTGTTATATTGGTTGGTGTGTCTATTTTACTGCCAATACCATGCTGTTTTGGTCATTGTTGCTTTGTAATATAATTTGAAGTCAGGGAGTAGGATTTTTCTGGCCTTGTTTATTATTTCTCAAAATTGCTTTGACTCTTTGGGATCTTTTTTGATTCATACAAATCTAATGATTTTTTTTTTGTTCTATTTCTTTTAAAAATTCCATTGAGATTTTGATGAGAATTATAATAAATCTGTGTATTGCTTTGGGCAATATAGCCATTTTAACTATAACAACCAAAATTTATTTCTCACAGTTCTGAGGTTGGAAAGTCCAAGGTTAAAGTACTAGCAGATTTTATTCTGGATGAGATACCCCTTCCTGGCTTTCCATCACTCACCATCTGGCTATATCTCGACATAGCTGAAAGAAGGGGAACGTTAATGTTTTCTGCTCTTTTTATAAGGGAACTAATTCCATCAGGAGGCTCTATCCAGATAATTTCATCTAAAACTGATTGCATTCCAAAGATCCTGCCTCCTAATAGCCTTTTATTGGGGGTTAGGTCTTCAGCATATGGATTTTGAGAAGGCATGAATATGCAGTCCATAACAGAGTTGATGTGAGAAACCTCATGTGGAATAGCACAGCTGTTCAGGAAATCAAGTAAGAAAAATAGCCAAGCCTCATACATCTCAGGAGCTCTTGAGAATTCATTCTACAGAACTATACAATGACTATAATAATCAGTATTCTTGAGGCATTGCAGCATAGTAGAAATAGGATGGCCTTCAGGAGTCAGATATAAACGCAAACCCCAATTCTGCAATGTATTAGCTTTATGAACATGGGTAATTCAAATGAAGTTTCTTTATTAGTAAATTATAGACATTTTAGAAAAGGACTCAATAGTTATAAGACAAGACATAATGCACATAAGACATAATGCCTGGCATGTGGTAGATACTTAAAAACATTACATTTTATAAGGGGAGGATGAAGAGGCCCAACAGGGTCAAATATATAGTATCAGAAAAAGACTAGACTAGGTGGTGAGCTCACAGTGCAATATATAGATGATGTATTGCAGAAGTATACACCTGACATGTATACAATGTTATTAACCAGTGTTACTCCAATACATTTAATTGAATAAAAATATATTTTATTAATATCCATACTTGTGTTTCTGGTAGCATGTTCAATTCTTTACATAACTTACTCATAAAATTCTGAGAATCCTGTTTCATGTTTTATTATTCTTGTCACATCTATTTTATAGATATAAATACTAAAGCTTAGAAAAGTAAAGTGACTTGCCCAAGATATCAATTAATAATTGGCAGAATTCAGATTTATACACAAGTGATCTTGCTATAGAGTTTGTACTTAATTATTATCTCTGTATCTTCCATATACTTGTAAAGGCAGCTATAAGAACTGGAATAGGTTATCTTGAACTCACTCTCAATTAAACCTGAATATCAAAAAAATATTAGTTTAATATTATCTAAGCAGTAAAGATAAAAGTATATAAAACATTTTAATAACTTTTTGTCAATACTAGTTATAATATAAAGATTTCTACACCAAAAGGTAAAACCTTACTCTCCTGGAAGACAAAAGCAACTAATCAAAGGTGCTTGCTTATGTAGAAAGACTTAGGAATGCATAAGGAAAAAAAGACAATTATAAGGCACAGGATAACCGAAAAACAGCCACATATAAAAGTAGATACCTCAAAACAGAGTACATTTCAGTATTTATAAACTTAAAATGATTTAGCAAAGGTTAAAAATGAGAGTTGATCCAGAGTTCATCATAGTTTAAGAACTAGAGTGAGTAGGAGAGGACATAGGGACTGTTTGGAGGCCCAGAGAGCTACAACAGACCATACGTGAAATCTCTTTATAACAAATCAAACCATTCTAACAGTGCAATACATTGTATTTAATAAATAGAGATTGGGTGGCACTTTCATGATATATCTTTCCAAAGGAACAATAAGACTGAGGCTCGTAACGAAAATATCCTAGGATAAGGAGTGGGTAAATCTGGCCCCAATAGCAACTCTCCGACCGATTAGTGGTAGGCACAACATTGAACAAGTGTACTTGACAAAGAATAGATTATCCTAAGCAGAGAAAAGTGGGTGATAATCTAGGTCAGGGTAATTTAAGGCAAGGGCTACAAAGCAGTGAAATTGAAACTATCTCTTTAAACTAGGCAGAAGAAAAGCTTGGGCAAACTGTAAAAATTGTGAGAAAAATTACCTTCTCTTGGCTTATGCCTGAAATTAATTGGAAGACTGCAAGAGTGTAAGTCCATTTTAAATAGGTTATAAATAGCCAGATTGGAGAAAAAATAAAATGTTCTTCTATGAAATTTGATTTTCGATCAAAGGCCAGACATTAAGAATATGGACGTGGAAAAAAGCCCTGGAGTAAAAATGGTTCATTCACCAAAGATGTTTTGGGGCAGAAGAGTTGACTGCATTTGCTCTCTCTCTCTCTTATTGTCTTATTCTTCAGACAAGTTATCAACTATAATGTGTGGTATTTTTCATCTCTAACTTTGATGCCTTGATCCCCAGATTCCCAGTGGTGAGGTGATACAAATACTGAACTTGGACTCAGCCAAGTTTGGTTCCAATCTTGGCTCTACTGCATATTAACTGAGTGATATGGACATGGGAATGAGCTTCCCAGTTCTTCAAAAAAGGCTTTGCTGCACAGCTGCTATGAGTACTATCAGCAGACAGTCATTAGCTACCAACTGTAGAGAATCACCTCAAGCTATAATCCTACTAAATCTCTAAAACTGATTCTACTTTATATTGAGATAAAGACAAATTTTCATCCCATGGCTTAAAATTTCTTGCAGGATATGTTGCCTACCTATCCTTTCAGCCTCATCTCTAATGATGCTATCCTTAACCATCTTTATGCCATTGCCATCTGATGCTCCCACCTGCCCAAGGACGTTTGCATATATTGTTCCTTATTCCTGAAAACCTTTGTCACTTTCATTGGTTACTACTACTCATCATTTAGACCTCAGCTGAAGCATCACTTTCTTAAAGAATTTTTCTTGACTTCTCTGACTAGGTCAAATTTCTTTATTATAAACATATAGCTGCTTGTATCCCATCCTTGTAGCAATGATCATAATAGCAATTTACCCCTCCCCCACATCTATTGTATAATAGTACATAATAAGAACTGCTAAATGTTGAATTAATGCATAAATTTAAATACTGGAAGTTCCTAGTCCAATATTTTGGGGGTATTTCGGTGGTAGTTAACAGTGTTACATTAATTTCTTGTTCTTATTTTCCTCTAAGCACATAAATGATCAAACTTCCTTTTCCCCTTGTATTTGGGTGGTGACATGTAACTAGTTCTGGCCAATATGTTACAAATAAATGGAATATTTAATTTTTAGTGGCATATTTTAAGTATTATTCTTTTTTGGGTCTTGTAATTATATCAAAATGAACTTTCCATCAGCCTAGATCCCTGAATGAGAGCAGACAGCAGAGCCTACAGGTCTGCTGGATATGTAGAACAAGGGAGAATAGATCACTACTGTCGGAGTTAAGATTTCAGGTGTGTTTGTTACAGCAATACAACTCATCCTGAATGAATCAAAAATTGTTTCTAGAAATATGGTGATTCATTTTATACAGTGATGACATATTTTATTTTTACTTTTTTTTTTAATTCATTTTTATTGTTAGACTTATTGACGTGACATCTGTTAGCAAGGATTACATAGGTTTCAGGCATACAATTCTACAGTGCATTGTCAACTTGATGTATAATAAGTTCACCACCTAATGAGACTTCTCTTCCCATCACCTTATATTTAGCATCCTCCCTCCTCTCCCACCCCCTCCCCTTTCTCCCTTCCCTAACCACTCGTCCCCAAATAAACATTAAACTATTGATTGTGTCCATGGGTTATTTGTTTGTTCATTTCTTTTTTTCTTTGCTTTCAGTTTTATATTCCGCATATTAGTGAAATCATGCAGTTCTTTGTTTTTTCTGTCTGGCTTATTTCACTTAGCATGATGATCTCCAGGTCCATCCATTTTGTCGCAAATGGCAATATTTCATCTTTTCTTACAGCTGAGTAGTATTCCATTGTGTATATGTACCACAGCTTCTTTATCCAGTCATCTGTCGCAGGGACCTTTGATTGTTTCCATGTTTTGGCCACTGTGAACAGCGCTATGATGAACATTGGGGTGCATAAGTCTTTGTGGACAAAGGTTTTCAAGTTCTTTGGGTAGATCCCCAGAAGGGGGATTGCTGGGTCAAATGGTAGCTCCATTCCCAATTTTCTGAGAAACCTCCACACTGCCTTCCACAGTGGTTGTACCAGTTTACACTCCCACCAGCAGTGTACCAGAGTTCCTTTGTCTCAACATCCTCTCCAGCACTTGTTATTCCTTGTCTTGTTGATAATAGCCATTCTCACAGGTGTGAGGTGGTATCTCATTGTGGTTTTGATTTGCATTTCCCTGATAACTAATGAGGATGAGCATTTTTTCATATGTCTGCTGGCCATTTGTATTTCTTCATGGGAGAAGTGTCTGTTGAGTTCTTCTGCCCACTTTTTAATTGGGTTGTTTGTTTTTTTGTTGTTAAGTCTTATTAGTTCTTTATATATTTTAGATATTAGACCCTTATCTGATGCGTTATTGGCAAATATTTTCTCCCATTCAGT
>PVJL010018661.1:0-15442 GCA_004026885.1 Lyroderma lyra | reverse complement strand
CGACAGCGCCCGCGGCTCCAGGTCGCTGGCCACGATGGAGTAGGCGACGCGGCCGTTGGGCCCCAGGTCGGGGTCGGAGGCGCTCACTTGCGCTATGGAGGCCCCGGGTGGGTTGTTTTCTGGCACATGGACCAGGTAGGAGGCCTGTTGGAAAATCGGAGCGTTGTCGTTGACGTCGCCGATATGCAGGGTGATGCTTGAGCTGGAGGAGAGGGGCGGCTTGCCTCTGTCGGTGGCTGTGATGGTGACATTGTATTGAGGGGTCTGCTCGCGGTCTAGAACTCCATCTGTCACTAATTTATACCTGTTTCTTGAAGAAGTGAGTAATTTAAACGGAACATCACCTTCTAATTTACAGATTACTTCTCCGTTGTGTCCGGAATCCTTGTCACCGATTTTGAGTAAAGCAATGTATGTTCCTAGTCTGGTGTCCTCCATAATAAGACCCGGTAGAGATTGGAATATCACTTCTGGGACATTGTCATTTACATCTAGAACTTCTATCTCCACGGTACATTGGGCAATCATTCCTCCTCCGTCCCTTGCTTCCAAAATGATGGAATATTCTTTGACTTCCTCAAAATCTAATGTATTTCGAATAGTAATTACCCCAGTAGTAGCATTCAGGTCAAACTGGGTGATCTGGGCTGCTTCAGTGAAAGAGAAGGTGACCTCTGCATTGAGACCCTCATCCTGGTCAGTGGCCATCACTTGAAGCACAGTGGTGCCTGGTAACACGTTTTCTGGAAGGACCACCTTGTATAGCTCTTGGCTGAACACTGGCGGGTTATCATTGGCATCAGTCACTAGGACCTGTATCTGTGCAGTGCTGCTTAGGGGTGGGTCCCCAAAGTCCAAGGCAGTCAAGGTCAAGTGGTAGGACTTCTGCTGTTCCCGGTCTAAAGGCATCTTCAATACTAGCTCAGGGTATTTACTGCCATCTAATTTCTCTTTAATCCCGAGTAAGAAATGATCACTGGGACTGAGCTGGTAATTCTGTAGTGAGTTGGTACCAATATCTGCATCATGGGCAGATCCTAAGATAAATCGTGCCTCAGACTTTGTGGACTCACTTACTTGCAGCTCAAAGGAATTTTGCATGAATTTTGGCGTGTGGTCATTAATATCCTCGATCTCCACATTCACGTGATAAAAGTTCAATGGGTTTTCAGCTACAGCCTCAAATTCCAGAGCACAAGCTGGCTTCTTTCCGCATATCTGCTCCCGGTCCAGCCTGCTGCTCACAAGTAACTCCCCGCGCTCTGCGCTCACAGTGAAGTAAGGCTTCTCCGAACTGACGCGCAGTTTTCGAGTCGGTAACTCGCGGACACTGAGCCCCAGGTCCTTGGCGAGGTTCCCCACCACCGAGCCCTCGGGCAGTTCCTCGGGAATCCTGTAGCGGATCTGCTCAGAGAGCGCCGGGCAGATCAAAGACAGCAGGAAAGGAAAGAGCACTGGCCGCCTCTCAGCCCAGCCCCTCCCCCCAGCGCCGCTCCCCATCCCTTCTGCTCACCCGCCTGGAGGCCCCGGATGACCAATAATCTCCGCGTTACGGATGTCCGGAGCTCCGAACAGGCTTTAGTTGCTACGTGGGGCTCAGGGTTTGCTCTTTTCCAGAGGAGGAAGCGGTGCACAGGCTCGCTTAGCTTGTGTGAGCTAGGGAAAGTGCACTGCGGTTGCGCGAGGCGTTCCCTGTGCCCGGCTCTCCACCCTGGCCAACAGCGGCGCCCAGAGTCCGCACTGTGAAACTGCAGCCTCTGCTGCTTCAGTCTGACTAGCTACAGTAACTATAATGGTTTGCCTGAGTGAACAATTGTTAGTCTATATATTTAATAGCGTTTAATATGTACATTTAGAAACGTCTTTATCTCAGCTTTCAAGGTTTTAGGGAAATCGCATAGATTTAATACATAAACTCTATATGTTGACATAATTATTCCCCCAATCTTCAAATCTGCACTAGAAATAGAAAGATGACTACAACACAGACTTGGCCAAAAGGATCTCAGAGTACAGTAATGTTGAATACTTAATAATTAGCAATATATTGGATAAAGTTTTATGCTACTTTTCTTGTTTCCTTTTGCCTTGTTTTTCTTTAATTTTGGATACCTCCATGCTGATTCAATTTTTTTTTCAGAAAGAATTAACTGTCTTAAAAAGGACACTATGCTTACCACCAAGTACCTATAATACCTTGCTTCTTCCAAAATAGTTTCAGTGATTTATTTATAGGAATATTACCTGATTTTCACTTCTGGTATCTTAGTGAAGGAAATGATGTAGCCAGAAGATTTACCCTATCCCTCACCTTCCCATTGCACAATCATCTTCCTGGTTATACAATATAATGTCAAACCTCAAAGTTATCAGGGGAATAATATTTTGTCTTGGAACATAAAGTATCTAACCATGGTCTATTGTACTAAGGCATTGGTTCCCACTTCTATACTTACATAACTTCCCATGATGACCTCAAATGAAGGAAATAATTTATAGAAGGTTTATTGGCAAAAGCTCACTAAGTTTAGTGACAATTTCTCCCCTTTGTTTAAAAATATTTTTAACCATCCAATAAATTGGGTAGGGAGATTTCTTTTTCAAAATATCTGGTAACCACATTGTCTTCTCCCCAAGTGACTGTACAGCTGAACACTGCAGAATGTATGAAATATACTCCAACTATTGCATATCTCCTTTATATAGAAAAAACCACCAAACACAACACTATGATAATATGCTAGAAAAAATTGCCCATTTAATTAACACGCAAAAAGTCCCAGTCAACAAGATTCCTTTGTCATCAACTCCCCTCCAGATGCTACTCAACTGATGTATTGAGCTTTACTGAAATACATATTATACACAGAGTGTGGAGGTAGTTAATCCCAGATTGGGTTATTTCTAATTGAGTTTTTCAGCATACCCCATAAGTAAAGTCTGACTAGTGGTCTAGGATTTGAGTACATAAGATGGTTGTTTCATAAAGCCAGCATCCCCAATCTCCCACTTGGAGAACCCACAGTCACACTTCACATGGCTATACCCCTAAAACTACATGTTGGAATTTCATGGTAAAACATGTAACTGCCTGTTTCACAAATACTTGAAAAGGCATTTTATCTGACATCATATTTTATTGGTTTTGAACAATGACCTTCAGTGTGGGATTAGACTCCATGTCTGTCATTGATGCAGAGCCTGTGAAGCTTGACACAAACAATTTGTTCGTCGGCATACACCCAACCTTGCACCAGAACCTGACTTTAACGGATGATTATGCTTTAAATAGGTCAGAAAGCAACTGAGATTATTCAACGCCATCAAGTTGAGGATCATGGAGGCAAAAGCTAGACACAGAAAAAAAATTCAGACTACAACAATCTGCAAGAGCTTTTTATAGATCTGATCTAAAGACAATCATGAGAAGGCTTTTGCTAATCTAGTGCAATGAGAAAGACACAATTTATTCTCATTTGTTAACCACATAAATTAAAAGCATCAACTGGAGAATAGATGAAGGTATAAAAATGTGATAGTTCACTTATCCACAATCTTGTCCATAGACATTCACTATTGAAATGCTACTAAAACCTATGCCAGAAGGTGTTCCCTGGGGAGAAGGAGGGGACTATGTGGTGATGGAAGAACTGACTCTGGGTGATGAGCACGTAACAGAGCACATAGATGATGTGTTATAGAATTGTACACTTGAAACTTATATAATTTGACTAGCCAATGCCACTCTAACAAATTTAATAATAAAATAAAACACATGTGTTCCATGTTAAAGTACTACCACAGAAATAAACCATTAAACTTGCTTTAGCTCTTTAAAGTTTTTTTTTTACCTTATTTTCAAAACACTTGTTTCTCAAAACAATAAAGCAATTTAAACAAAATAAAATTCATTGAGGGTTTAAAGATAAGTGAGTGACTGAACCCACCTGAATACTTTGGGCTTCATCCTTACATTCATGAAAATCTATGGATGTTAACAAGGGATCCTTTTTCTCACAGCTCTCCTGACTGATGAGCGTGTCCACGTAGTTGGGCTGCGGGAAGATCAGGTGACTCTTCCCCGAGTCCGCGGTGAGGGAGACCTCGTGGGAATAGGTCTGCAGGAAAGCCTGCACCCCGTCCACGCCCACGAAATGCGAGGTGGGCACGCCCGCCAATACATCTCCTGAAACATGGAGCAGGCGTGACATGTACCAGCGTCGCAGTTTGAGCACGAGCAGCACAATGACAAAAGCAAGGAAGACGCAAGAGACCACGGCCACCGCCACCACCAGGTACAGCGTGAGGCCTGAAGTGTCAGAGTCCTGCAGTATCTCCAGGCTGCCTAGGTCAGCCAGGACGTCTGGGATGCTGTCAGCTACCGCCACCGTGAGCGTGACAGTGGCCGAGAGAGGGGGCTGTCCGTGGTCCTGGACCGCCACCACCAGGCTCTGCTTGAGCACGTCTCTGTCCAGCAGGGCCCGCGCAGTGCGCACCTCGCCCGTGTGCAGCCCCACCATGAAGAGTCCTGGCTCGCTGGCCTTGAGCAGGCGGTAGGACAGCCAGGCGTTCTGGCCTGAGTCTCTGTCCACTGCCACCACCTTAGTCACCAGGTACCCGGGCTCTGCGGAGCGGGGTGCCAGTTCCACACCAGTGGAACCATCCGTGGGGATGGTGGGGTACAGGATCTCTGGTGCATTGTCATTCTGGTCCAGCACAAATATGCTCAGTGACACATTGTTGCTGAGTGGTGGGTCCCCACTGTCATGTGCAGTCACTTTCAATTGCAGGTCACGGAACTGCTCATAGTCGAAGGAGTGCAATGCATACAAGATGCCAGTGTCTGAGTTGATGGAGACGTAGGAGGATAGAGGTGCACCCTGGATGGTGTCTTCAGCCAGGGAGTAGGTGACCCGGGCATTCTCATTACTGTCGGGGTCGTGTGCAGTCACGGAGAAGATGGAGGCCCCTCTGGGGTTGTTCTCAGGGACATAGACAGAGTAGGAAGAGTGGGGAAAGGCAGGCGGGTTATCGTTAGTGTCTGCCACATTTATGGAGATGTGAGTTTCTGTGGACAAGGGTGGGGTGCCACCATCTGTGGCTGTCACAGTGATGTTATACACAGGGAGTATTTCCCGGTCTAGGGTTTTTGCTGTCACCAATCTATAATAATTGTCTATTGATCTTTCTAACTTAAAAGGCAGATTTTCTGAAATAATGCAGGTCACCTCACCGTTC
Source organism: Lyroderma lyra (assembly GCA_004026885.1). Taxonomy (NCBI): domain Eukaryota; kingdom Metazoa; phylum Chordata; class Mammalia; order Chiroptera; family Megadermatidae; genus Lyroderma; species Lyroderma lyra. The sequence continues at coordinate 10,204 of PVJL010018661.1, read as the reverse complement.
TTCCCAGAATCTTGGTCTTGAAGGTTGAAAAGAGCAATTACTGTTCCAGGAAGAGTGTCTTCAGGGATTGAGCTGCTTACAGATGTTACAGTCACTTCTGGTGCATTGTCATTCACATCTAAAATGGTGATTAATACTTTAGCCCTTGTCATTCTACCAGGGCCATCCTGAGCCTGAACTTCCATTTCATAGTAGCTGGATTCCTCATAATCTAGGCCTTCTAGAGTTGACAATTCTCCTGTATGGGAGTTCAATTGGAATAGTTGTAGAATTTTTTGAGTTATTTTCCAAAAAGAATATGCCACTTCCCCATTGACTCCCTCGTCCGGGTCGATGGCGCTTACTGTGAGCAGTCTTGTGCCCACCGGCACGTTCTCGGGAACAGTTACTTGGTACTGGGGCAAGGAGAAGACCGGCGCGTGGTCATTCACGTCCACCACTGCCACGTGGATCCGGGCGGTGCCGGATCGGGGTGGGTCGCCGCCGTCGGAGGCCGTGAGGACCAGGTGGTGAACCGCCTCTTCCTCTCGGTCCAGTGCCTGCTCCAGCACCAGCTCCGGGTATTTAGTGCCGTCGTCTCCAGTCTGCACCACCAGGGAGAAGTGGCGATTGGAGTCGAGCTGGTAGCTCTGCAGGGAGTTCGTACCCACATCTGGATCCCTAGCCTCATTTAAGGGAAACCGCACCCCAGGAGCTGTATTCTCCATTATTTTTATACTCATTTCTTCCGTCAAGAACCTAGGAGCGTTGTCATTAACATCCATTACTTCCACTTCTATGGGGTAAAGATTCATTTTATCTTCCATCAGGATGTTAAACCTCACCAGACACCGCGCGCTCTGGGCGCACAGCTCCTCCCGGTCTATCCTGCCCGCGGTGACCAAGCTGCCACTTCGCGCATTTAGAGCGAAAAGCCGCGTCTTACCTTTGGAGACGATGCGGACCCCGCGCTCCGCGAGCTGCTGGGGCTCCAGCCCCAGGTCCTTGGCGATATTACCCACAAAAGACCCTTTGTCTGTTTCCTCCGGCACAGCGTAGAGAATATGTCCTGCCCAAGCTTCGTTCCGGGTCCCCAGGAGGATGGAGAGCAGGATGAATCCTCTGTAATCGCCGCCCCGCTGCGGAGCCGCCATCGCGGTCCTGCAGATCTTATTTAGACCCTGGGCTTCTGGATGCCAGTGCGTCCGCGCAGCCCTCCGTGTTCGGGAGAGGAGCCCGGAATCCAGTAAAATAGAGGTCTGAGTTTGGTGCCTCTCGGAAAAGTGTTTGTCTCAACCTGGCGTTTCTCTGTGCGGTAAAAGCTTGATCTTGCAGATCTTTTGCACCATTATTCCCCTGGTTGGTGAACAGCGGCGCTCAGAGTCCTTACGATGCTACTGCACCGCATTGGAACAAAATAACTGACTTCCCAGAAAGTTGTTTTATCCTTCAAAATCTTCCGTTTATATTTCCTCAATCCATATACCGCTGATATAATTTAAAAACCCATTTTAAGAAACTGTGAACTAATGCAACAATGTTCATGGATGAGTGTTTATTAATGCCAGATAATTTTTCAAAATTCTTTGGTTTGCACTGCAACTTTGAAATGACTCTTGGGCACTTGCCTCACACTTTATTTGTTGCATATAGAGATAAACCAGCTATTGCAGGTAAAAAAACATGATTTATTTTAAAAAGGTGTTAGTATATATCAGATGTTAGGTAGAAACAGTTTGTGTCAGAGTAAAATAAATTTAAATTAATTAAATAATATTGAACACATACTATGCTCTAGACACCACCAAGTAAAACTCAGTCAAATTTTTCTTTAAAATATAAAGAGGTAATTTAATAAAGTTTTTTTTATTAGATGCAACCTTAGAGATAGTGTAGTCCAATACATTCACTTAATGATTTATAAAATGAGAGGGAATTGCCTTGTCCTGGACTATATAGTAGTAGAACCAATGCTAGAACACAAATATCCTCACTTCCAGTCTCTGAGAAGAAAAAGGGAATCATTATTGGCCTCGGCTGATGCTTCATGCTAAAAATGTGCCATTAGAGAGGAGGTGAGAAGCCAAGTAAGCAAAATCAGCTCTAGAAGTAAGTCATTTTGTACTGAAGATCAAAATCTGCAGAGGTCCTACTGGCTGTGGATTCATAAGACAGTGCATGCTGGTCTGACTCCTCCTTTTTACTATGCAACCCAAATAATCATCCTACCTTACTCCAAAATAATTGAAGAAAGATGGGTCTCTGGAAAGCTTTTGAGCATACATGAAGACTGTCTGAGGTTCCTTAGAGTTAATCATTTCTCCACTGATGCTATTGAAATGAACCTCAATTATTGATGAATCTGAGGTTACCCTTAACTGGTAGAAAGAAAATAAAGTTCCTTCCACATCATTGCAGGAGAAAAGTGAGTGGCCTGCTCTGGAATGAAAACCTAGCATGTAATGAAAACCTGCTTTATAAATTATTTTAGCCCAAAAGGAGTAGCAATCAGCAGCAGCAGGAGGAACCAGAGGTAACTTTGAAAATGCTTACCTTAGTTGGTGAGAAGTTTCTAAGTAATCTATTTCTGCTCTCTGTTGACATTGTCCCAAAATATAGGAAATACTGTGAATGAAATGCTGTTTCAATCTACCAAATAATTCATAGTGATGGAAGGAGAACTGGCTCTGGGTGGTGAGCACGCAATGCAACACATAGATAATGTATTATAGAATTGTACACTTGAAATATATATAATTTTACTAACCAATGTTACCCCAACAAATTTAATAATAAAATAAAAATAGAAACAATAAAAGATGGACTGGAATTAGGCTTTTGAATATTTTAAATAAAAGGTTGAAAACTGCAAAAAAAAATTCAGTCATGTTTGTCTTCACCAAAGAACTTTTTGTTCAAAGGAACCAATATGGGTACTATGTACATACATATTCATTCCATAAACAAGAGTTAAAATACTATTTGCTTAGTAGTAATTTTGAACTTCTTGTTGATGCTCATCAAAGACCATAAGTACCTGCAGACATTTGTAAAAAAAAAAAAAGCTTTCTAGATATCACAGCTCCCAATGTCATGATCTTTTTCTGCCTCCTACATCAAAACTCATAGTGTCATCTCATATTTGTCTCTCATTCTGCTATTTCTTAAAAGCCTCAATTAACACTACTTCTCGGCCCCTTCTTTGGAGGTAAATAAATAAGATCTAGACAAATGAAATGATAGACATAGTCTGAATATAAATACAGTAGACTCTTCATTAACTGGAACTCAAGCAACCATCACTCTCAAGCAATTTTGCCAGCTGCTTGAGAGTGCTTATTGTTTGAGTTCCAGTTAATGGAGAGTCTACTTACAATTATCTGGCATCTACCAATCTCCATGGATGCCAGTTAACTGTGAGTCTACTGTAATACTTTAGGGAGTAAATGGGTACATTATCTCTAGTATCAACTTTTCTAAGTTATTCTACAACACAAAATTAAATATTAAGGATCTGTACTAGACCATGACAATGTGATTAAATATAACATAAACCTACTATATAAAGTTGAAATATTTTTACAGTCATAAAGGGGTTATGTTATTACTGATTGAGTTATTGGGAAGAATCTTGATCTTCATTTGTTTACTCAAAGCCTAATAGACTTCCCAGGCATTGAGTTATCTTCTCTCCTTTCTTCATGGAACTTTAAAATTGAAGAACCATTTGTTTGTAGTTCTGTTTAGGTTTTCATTCCCAAGCAAAGATGTAGGTATTTTCCAATGATTCTCTCTGAGATTTTACTCCTTCCCTTTTGATAACTGCCACCTCAACAGAAATTTGAGCAGAAACTGGTGAAATAGCCTAATAATTTGGCAGATTTTCCCCCTTGACACTTCAAAATCCAGTACATGCTCAAAATCTGAGACTGTCTATCTTATTCATAATGACCGGTATGATATGTAGGTCAAAAAGCCTTTTAGTGAGAACTTAGCAAATTCCGTGATTGCCAGAATCTGATAGGTTTTTTTCTGTCAGTAAAATATTTTATGTGTTTAAAGAAATAATAATAAAATGAAATGAAACTCAAATGGTCACAGTGACTAAGAGAATAAAATAACCCAGCCTACTATCCCAGTTGGTGAACAGAAAAGAGAATAAAATAAACCAGTGTACTATCTATGAAACAAATTAGTGAGCATTGTCTATAACAATGAAGGTTCAAGATGTAAATTATCCAGAGTTAGAGATATAAAAAAATAACACACAGTCAAACTGTATGAAATAAATAATAATATTTGTATAAGAGACAATTTGACTCCCTTCTTTAAGATTGTTATTTAAAAAAAAAAGATTGTTATTTACTATTAAATTCTCACTAAAATCATCAAAGAATTATATCAAAATATGTGTGATTGGAATCTCTTGGTTCATCATATACATTTGGAATCTTGAAATAAATACTTCTATAATAATTGCTGAAATGTAAATGCCACAATATTGATTTAGAAAAACATGTACTACCCATAGCAGTTAATTTTATGATATCAACTCTATCAGCCTTTATGAAGATTGACAATTGCAGGTTACAAAAGAGGTTCTCATTCATTTTTAAGATATCTTCTCAATTGTTTTTTGGTATGCAACATGTGCATACCAAATTTAGATGCATAAGTGGCCAATCTATTACTTCTCAGATCATAGAATCTTCTAGCTCAGGACAACTCATCAAATTATATTATTTTCTGTATTCTATTAATTCCAGGGTCATCAACTTACTTTTGGAAAGTGCCAAAATCAGAATCTCCTACCTCCTTAGCAAATCCATTTTCTGATAGAAAAACTTGGTTTAAAACTTTGCTTTTGCCAACTTTGCTTTTGCCCCCTACTTATCAAGCCATAGTTTCATTCACACCTTTGGAACTCAAGCAACCGGCACTAATTAGAATTAGACTAATTATTCTGAACAACCCTCCTTTCCTTAAATATTTAAATAGAGGTCCTAGATGGCAAAGTCTTGTTTAATGTGGGTTAAATATGCTAATTATTTAATTTCTTATTTGAACATTATTAATCCTTCATTTTCCCATCACTAGTCACTCCTCTCTATCTTTAGAGACATAACCTCTAAGTGGACACTAATGAGCATATTTTAAAATTCATTTTCATTTTTAAATACCATCAAGCACACAGGTTGCAGAAGATATTGTAGTAGGCACAAAGCATCAGGTGCTTACATTTATTTGTTAATCCAATATTATAATAATGTCAACAAATACTTGTTCAATATTCTACTTTATAGTTTGAAAAAAATACTTTTATATAATCATTTTTTTTTTTTGCTTTTTTTTGGTATGTGGGTAGCTCCCTAACTGGGAATCGAACCCAGGCCACAGTGCTGACAGCACCAACGCCGAAGCCTTAAGCCACTACACCATCAGGGAACTCCTATAATCATTTTGTTTTATTTTATTTCTCCAGAATTTGTGTGAGATAGATAAGACAAGTCTTTTTAATTTGGGAAATATAGATATTGTAATTGGTCTGAAAGAAATAACAGATAGCTCCAGGTGTATTATTCAGGTGTTCAAACACCAAAGATGAGGTCTTCCCAATTACTACCTTTATCCTTTATAAAAATAATTATTGATTCCTAAGTAGTAATGGGGAGATATCTCTCACAGATCTTCATCATTTCAGAAAACACTTGCTATTAATTAAAAGTGGGGAAAACCCAAAGTAGTGATCTTCTTTAACAGAGGCTGCAATTCAGGGTTTTTATGTTAGAAAAGAAACTCAGAAATGTCACGTAATAGGAAGAAAATACCTAGAAAATGAGATGTATTCAACCACAGGCACGAAGAGCTTACCAAGAGGAGAAAAGTAAAAACAACAACAAAAAACAACACACACACACAAATACCAAGAAAAAACTAGGGCATATATTATTAAGATTTTTTTTGGTGGAATTTGAGAAAACAAAGATTTAACAGAACTCTATTGATATAAAAGAACATCTCAAAATTATATGATTCACTGCAAGACACTAAAAAAACAAACAAACAAACAAAACAACCTAAGCACCGATCTAGATAATTTTAAATTTTCCTGTTCAAATAAAACCAATAAAGCCAATACCTCACCTGAACAAGGGAGTCTTTTTCTTTACAAAAACCTGAATCTTCCTGAATCAAAAGAGGCTCGCTTTTCTCACAGCTCTCCTGGCTGATGAGCGTGTCCGCGTAGTTGGGCTGCGGGAAGATCAGGTGACTCTTCCCCGAGTCCGCGGTGAGGGAGACCTCGTGGGAATAGGTCTGCAGGAAAGCCTGCACCCCGTCCACGCCCATGAAGTGCGAGGTGGGCACGCCCGCCAATCCGCCTCCGGAAGCCTGGAGCAGGCGTGACGTGTACCAGCGCCGCAGTCTGAGCACCAGCAGCACGGTGACGAAGGCGAGGAAGACACAGGAAACAGCGGTCACGGCCACTACCAGGTACAGTGTGAGGCTGTGGTCGTTAGGGTTCGTGGAGGGCATAAGACTATCCAGGTCGGCCAGGACGTCTGGGATACTGTCAGCTACTGCCACCGTGAGTGTGACAGTGGCCGAGAGTGGAGGCTGTCCATGGTCCTGGACCGCCACCACCAGGCTCTGCTTGAGCGCGTCTCTGTCCAGCAGGGCCCGCGCAGTGCGCACCTCGCCCGTGTGCAGCCCCACCATGAAGAGCCCTGGCTCGCTGGCCTTGAGCAGGCGGTAGGACAGCCAGGCGTTCTGACCCGAGTCTCTGTCGACTGCCACCACCTTAGTCACCAGGTACCCGGGCTCTGCGGAGCGGGGTGCCAGCTCCACACCAGTGGAGCCATCAGTGGGGAGAGCAGGGTACAGGATTTCTGGCGCATTGTCATTCTGGTCCAGCACAAATATGCTTAGTGACACATTGTTGCTGAGTGGTGGATCCCCACTGTCATGTGCAGTCACTCTCAACTGCAGGTCACGCAACTGCTCATAGTCGAAGGAGTGCAATGCATACAAGATGCCAGTGTCTGAGTTGATGGAGATGTAGGAGGATAGAGGTGCACCCTGAATGGTGTCTTCAGCCAGGGAATAGGTGACCTGGGCATTCTCATTGCTGTCGGGGTCGTGTGCAGTCACGGAGAAGATGGAGGCACCTCTGGGGTTGTTCTCAGGCACATAGACAGAGTAGGAAGAGTGGGGAAAGGCAGGCGGGTTGTCATTAATATCTGCCACATTTATGGAGATGTGAGTTTCTGTAGACAGAGGTGGCACTCCATTATCTGTGGCTGTCACAGTGATATTGTACAGGGATACCTGTTCTCGATCTAGAACTGTATTGGTCACTAATTGATAATAATTGTCTACTGATTTTTCCAGTTGAAATGGCAGACTTCTTGAAATGGAACAAGTTACCAGGCCATTCAGTCCAGAGTCTCGATCATATACTTGAAAAAGAGCAATTACTGTTCCTGGAGGCATACTTTCAACAACTGACCTGCTTCCAGATGTAACTACCACTTCTGGTATATTATCATTCACATCCAAGATAGTTATTAAGACTTTTGCTCTGTCCTGTAGACCTGGCCGATCCCGGGCTTCAACAACCAGCTCATAAAAGCTGCAGTCTTCATAGTCCAGATTTTCCAAAGTTGATATTTCTCCAGTCAAAACATTCAAGCAAAAAATCTTTGAGATCTTTTCTGTTATTTTCACAAAGAAATATGTTACTTCCGCGTGGACTCCTTCATCTTGGTCGGTGGCATTTACTGACAACACTGGTGTACCTACTGGCAGATTTTCAGGAACACTCACACGGTACACGGGCTGAGTAAACACTGGAGCATTGTCATTCACATCTAAGACAGTGACCAGAATTCGCGCCATGCCTGAACGGACAGGGTCACCACCATCCATGGCAGTAAGAACCAGGTGGTGAGTGGCCTCTCCCTCCCGGTCCAGACCGCGCTCCAGCACCAGCTCTGGGTATGTGGGCCCATCACCTTCAGTTGGCACGTCCACGGAGAAGTGACTATTTCCACTGAGTTTGAAGCCCTGAAGAGAGTTCATTCCCACATCCGGGTCATAGACTCCCATTAGTGGAAAACGAGAGGATGGGGCTGCGTTTTCGAGAATTTTCACTTCAAATTCCTCTCTTAAGAATCGGGGTGTATTGTCATTAATGTCCATGATTTCTACTTCTATGGGATAAAGATTTAGTTGATCCTCAAGGAGGATGTTAAAACTCACCAGGCACGGCACTTGCTGAGCGCAGAGCTCCTCCCGGTCTATCCTGCCCGCGGTGACCAAGCTGCCGCTTACCGGGTTCACCGAGAAAAGCTGCGTCCTACCTCTGGAGACGATGCGGACTCCATGCTTCGCCAGCTCCTGGGACTCCAGGCCTAGGTCCCTGGAGATGTTGCCCACGAAGGAGCCTTTGTCCAGCTCCTCAGGAATGGAGTAACAGATCGGCTCAGCCCGCGGCCCCCACAGCATCCCCAGGAGCATGAAGAACAGGACTAACACGCTGTGGTGCCGGCGCCTTAGCAGAGCCGCCATTACCGGCTCCTTCGGACTTCCCTGGGATTCTGAGTGAGGGGAGCACGTTCGCATCACTCCTGGGCTTCTCTGAATTAGAGGTCAAGGTCCATAAAGAAGTAGAGATCCGATGCAAAACGTTTTAAGTCAGAATTTTTGCGCAACTGCAGAGCTTTTGTGTCTGATCTGCTTTGCGCTTGGAGAATATAACTCGAGTTCTCTTTGCTTTCCTTACCCGGTTAGTGAACAGCGACGCTTAGAGTCCTAACTTAATACTGCATCGTTATTTTGTGAAACTATCATACATGAAATCTTACTCCTAAGTCTGTATAGTTTACACTCATAAAATTTCTGTCCCCAAGAATGAGAAGCACTTGGAAAAATAAAAGCGCCTATTTTGAATAATTGTATGTGTTCCCTAGAATTCACCACTCATTTTTGTGGCACTATCTCTTAGGGCCCTGGAGAATAAATACTACACTTTTCTGTAAGTCTTGAGTCATTTATATTTGTCCCATTTCCAATAAAGGCACAAACAGATTTAAACACTTGGTACCAATATATTTAGTGCCAGTCAAGTGTTGTCATTTTTAGATGTCATTATCTATTTTTTGCAAACATGTAGATTAAGAACTGCCCTAATTTAGTCAATATATAGGTATACTTTTTAAAACCAGCAAAGGAAGTAAAAATATATGAGCTACAATGAAAAAATTTTTATATGATATATTGTACATAAACCATAGTTTAGGATTGACTACACTGAAATTAAGTAAACCACTTAATTGCCTAGATTTGTGTTTAATTATACAAGGGCTGTCCAGAAAAGATCCATACATAAATGCCTCTGTTTTTCATATTACATGTCTGGATACTTTCTGGACAGCCCTCATATATAGATACTATTTCTCACAATGGGAGTGTGAGGTACTAATGTATCAGACATGTTTCAGCATATATTGTTTTAGGAAAAGCAAAAATCTCAAGACCATCACAAGGTGACATTTTGTGAAAGAAGAGCTGCCACACAGATAAGCAAAGAAAGAATTTCTCACACTGGTTACCCCAAATCAATAAAACCATAAAATCAAGACATATTTAGCCTGTATATTTTCCCCTCCAAAATAATGAATTAAAACCTAATTATACTTATGGGAGGAAAGGGTATTGAAGTAACTCACCTGCTGCAAACTGACTGAATCAGAAGTTATTTTGGGATTGTCACTGCTGGTACTTTCAAACCAAGAGGCTTCATTACAAAGAAGATCTTGTGCTGGAGCATGTGCAGGGTTTACATTGAGAAATTTAAACTCAGTCTTGGAAGAATGCGAGGCCGCGCATAGATTGTAGGAATAAGGCAAAGTCCCTTCGCAGTAGTTAGGGAGAACGTGGGGTCCAGTCTTGGAGCAGATGCCACCAGTCTGAAAACAATTCCATGAGGTATTGCTGGAGGAGCGCCGCAGGCTCAGAGCAACCGCTAGAATCACCGCGAGGAGGAAGAGAACCGAGATCAAGGCCAAGGCCACCACCAGGTAAAACTGCAGCTCAGCCTGGGGGTCAGAGGGCGCGGGGTGGTCGCCGAGGTCTGGCAGCGCCTCTTGTAGGCTGTCAGCGAACACCAGGAGCAGCGTGGCGGTGGCCGAAAGCGGTGGCTGACCCCCATCGCGCACAGCGACCA
>PVJL010018660.1:0-15444 GCA_004026885.1 Lyroderma lyra | reverse complement strand
GGTGCCGCGAAGGCGGGGCAGAGCGATGAGGCTGGGAGAGCACGCGGGGAATGGGGAGAACAGCACGGGGTTTGGGGGGGAGGCGCGGGCGGGGGAGGGGCCGCGGGGCGTACGGCGCTGGGAGAGGAGCCCGGCTCCCAGCGAGGAGGGGGCGGTGCGAAAGAACTCCAGCGTGGGGCGGAGCCAGGGCGGGGCGCCTCCGCGGGGGCGGAGCCGGGAGCCCCTGGAGGGCGGCGGCCGCGGGCGCTGGGAGCCCGCCGGCTCCTCCGCCCAGCACCCCTCCCGCCCCGGGGCTCCTACCCGGTCCGCGGCGGTCGCCGCCGCCTCATTTTCCCCGAGGGCTCCGCGTCCGGCTCCGCACCACGGCAGGAACGTGGGAAGGCAGGAGCTCGGGCCTAGAAGGACGTGCCCAGGCCCGGACCTGCCGCCGGACCCTAGCCCAGCGCCGGGACGCGCTGCTCCCGGGCTTCGGAGCCCCACTCCGAGTCTGCCGGCCGCGGGGACCCTCTGCGCTCCCTGGCTCGGGGAGGAGGCCCAGGCCTTGGCGCTGGAAGATGGACGCGGCGCCCCCTCTGGAAGCTCCTCGCGCTTCCTGCAGAGTTGGCTCAGCGGGGTGCGTCGTCAGGGAGGGAGGGAAGGGCCTTGGGGCGACCGGCCGGGCGGGGAGTGGCTTCTGGGGGGCCCCCTCGCCAGCGGCGGGCCCGCGAGGCCGCCCTCGGAGCGCCGCCAGGTACGTGCGTTTTCCTTGTTTCCCGCGCGCCCGGAGCGCACTCTGGCAGGGAACGAATAAAAACCCGGCTGCTGTGTAAGAGCCTTTCGCTGCAAACGAGTCTTTCTGCGGGGCTCCGAGAGGGCCGCTGACCGCGGGGTGGACGCCCGGGGCGCGCCGGTCGTCCTTCACTCCAGCTTGGCGCTCGGAGTGCGTGCCTTTTTGGAAACGCTGGTCCCTTTTCCCTACGTTCCGTTTCATTCGCCGCAGAGACCGTGCGTCCTGCCTCGGCCCCAGAGCCCGGGCGATGGGGCCTTTGTTCCTGCACTCTCCCCCGCCCCAACCGCTGGAAAACTCGGATTGTTTTTCGACCGGGGACTCTCAGTTTTGAGGAGAGGTCAGAGGAAGCTCGGGGCGGGGAGACCCCACCTTGGCCGCACGCTGGCCGGCAGCTCCCCGGGGCCTGTAGTGAGCCCCTCCCATCCCAGGAGCCCCAGACTTGGTGAGGGGGAGGCCCAAGAGTTTTGTGTTCTTTTAGGGGGCTAGAGGAGGGCCGGCACCCGGCCTGGGGCAGGCTCCTGCCCCTCCCCCATGGCCAGTTCAAACAAAAGAAGTCCTCGAAGAATCCTGGGGGGTGGGGGGACAGCTCTTCTGCATGTGAACCTGTAGGTCCTCCGCCCCTGTTCTGAGGACGCGACTCAGTGTTTGCAACAAAGGGGCGGGTTGGAGAGAGTTGCAGGAAAGGGCGCGCTTTTTACTTGGGGATCCTTTAAGGGTGAACCTTCTCTTTTCTCCCCGCTTTCTCCCCATGTTAATAAGCTTTACATGACGCTGGATGGGGGTGGGGGGTGGGGGGGTTGTGTTTGGAGACTTTCAGAAAAGGAAGAGTCCGCCTTGCGTGGGAAGTTGGAGATTTGGCCTCCACGCGGTGGGGGAAAAATCCTCCATGGAGTGAATTTATTCCTTGCCATTCGGAGGAAGACCGAAAAGTAAGAGGTGTGACGGTTCCAGGAAGGGGTGACTTCGTGGCCTTTTCTCCCGCTCGCCCTGCCCCGTAAGTGAGAACAAAGGGCCGAGGCGAATGGGCAGACCGGGGTGGGGGCTCCCATGGAGCATGCTGTGAACAGCGCCTCACCTCGCGGTGCCCGCGAACCCCCGAATGTTCTCACTGCGGTTTGTGGGCTGGAAAGAACAGAAGCCCCCGGCCCAGCGTGGGTTCTGCCCCAGCGCCCAGCCCCCGAGACTCTGCCCCGCTCGTCCCAAGTCGTAGTTACCGGGCCGAGGAGAAGGGGGCCCTGAGAGCGGGAAGGGCCCCTCCTGGGGGCAGAGCGCGCAATGCCGGTTTCCACCTCCCCGGGACGGGATCATGGGAGTGCGGCGCCCTCGCTGCGCCGTCCCCGCTCGCTCCGCATGGCGCGCGGGCACAGACCCGCGTCCACCAAAGGCCTTTGTCAGGACCTTCGCTTCTTCCGAAATCAACTCAACAGACCATAGAGACTCCCCTTAGCAAAGGGTAGGTCTCCTGCCTTCCCCACACCCTCATGATCCCTGTTTTTTGTTGCCTTACAAGTGGTGACCACTAAAATCATTTTCCATTTCGGAGTTTGTTTTTCTTTTTAAACACTAGAAATGTAAGCTTCGCTCCTTTCTTACCCGCTTGGACGGACCTTTTGCGAGGGTCAGAGAAGTCCGGCCTCCCCCTGCCTCACCGTGTCTCCTTTGGGCACAACGGACCTGCCGAGCCCCCTCCACAACCCCTCCACTGCAGTTGAGGGGACAGTATTTTTCCCGTTCTGCCGCCCCCCCACCCCGAAGCCCTGCCAGGTGGGACTGTGTGGGGCTCCAAGCCCATGGCGGGGGTCACATCCCCTACCCTGGCCCAGCAGCCCCCCCACGGTCCCAGTCTGCTCACCCTTCACCCCTCGCCCTCCTGTTGGCCTGCGTTGGGCACCAGCCTGGGGCGTTGAGGGGGCTCCCACTGTGTTGGGGGGACCCCAAGACCGACCCCCTCGCTGCCGCCTAATGGCCCCATCCCCCCACCCTCCTCTCTTTGTTCGCTTCTCCGGACACTTGAGTTGAAAGTGGCAGGAAAAAAATAATTAGATGGAAATCAAAGATAAAACGGGGTGCGCTGGCAGCCTAGGCAGGGCCTGGCCGACACTCCACCAGCGCCTCATAAATCTTCGGGGCCTGACAAAGGCCGTGTCCTCCCTGGGTATTAGGAACTCCTCGCTGTCTCCCCAGCACCCCTCCTTGGAGCCTTGGCAGAGAATCCTTGAGGGGGACCCCCACTTCTAGCCCAAATCCCCCTTACCAAGCCTGCACTCAGTTAATTTTCAGACACAGATACTGCCCTGGGGTGGGAGGTGGTGTGGACAGAGTGTGGGGCCCCAAACCCCCGGTCCAAGAAAGGGCAGCAAATACCTTCCACCTTGTTGCGAACCAAATAAATAGGATCGGGGTGCTTGCTGCGTTTCCCTCACTCCGGGCTACCCAGAGCAGAGGGTGGTGGGGAGGGCCTGGAAGGGTGGGGGGCGGGCGGGTTAACCCCTCCTTGGTGACTCCTTTGTCTGGCCCGGCCAGCTGCTGAGATGTGCGGGTGCTGGGATTCCCAGGGCCCCCTCTTGACCTAGGGGTGCAGGCTGAGGGTGGGGACCTCGGACCCAGTTCAGGCTGAGCCACGACGTCCCCAGTCTGTCGACCGGAGGTCCGCGCGTCCGATACCTCCGGGGGCCCACGTGCAGTCCACCCCGGAGCTGCGCCCCAGACTCCAGTGGGCAAACCGGGAGGGCCGTGAAGGAGCCCTGGCCGCTTTAGATTGTTTTAAAAACTCGAATTAATTGAGAAAATAGAGCCGCACTCTGGAACGCAGGGAAGAGGTGGGGTGGGGGAGGTAGGCTTTTTTTAATTATACCTCCTTGTTGTGGCTGCTGTTTCTGACCTTTCCATACTATTAAAAGAAATGTTGCCACATTTAATTTTTGTTGCCATGAGCTATGGAGAGGGTAGCCCAACATTTTGAAGTAATTTGATAAGCCTCCAAGTAGCAAATCCGAAAGGGAGGCTGGCGGCCCAGGTATAGTTTCTTTATAACCTGAATTTACAATGAAAGCATTCTCCTTTATGGATATAATAGATTAGATTTCACAACTTAATTCACCGGAATGGCTCCGTTTAAGGGAGCTCCGGCTGATTTTATTACGCCAAGCCAAATTGGATGTTTGTGGTCTTAACGAAAAGCGATTGTGACATAAAATGTATAATTTTTAAAGTAAAAAACCAGCGGGTTCGACCCCCCCGTCCCCTCCTCCCTCCGTCCCTCCGCCTCACCCCCGGTTCCCCAGTTTGGGAAATACCGAGAGTGAGTTGTTTGTTGATTTCTGCCGGAGAAACAGGAACTCGCGCCCGGGAGGGGTGGGGCAGGGGAGCGCCGCTCCAGGCGGGAGCTGGGCGCAGGGGAGCCGCGGGCCTCGGGGGCTCCGCAGCCCGTCCTGCTCCGCCCGCTCGCCCTCCCTGGTCACGCCGCGCAGGCCGCGCACGCGGTGCCACCTACACGCCAGGGCTTGCGGCCCGCACTTCCAAGGTCGAACTTGCAGCGCGGGCTCCGGACGCTCGGGGCCCTCGGAGCCCCCACAGGGGCCGAAGGCTCTACCGGCCCTGCAGCGCCCGGATAGCCTCCCCTGGCCGTGCGCGTGGGTGGAGAAGGGCGCCCAGAGAAGGGCGGAGCGCAGGCCGAGCCGCGGCCCTCGGCGGGGCGCCCGGCATCCGGCGGGCTCTCCCGCGTCACCTGGTGCAGAATGACTGCGCTCCCGCAGGGCCGGCTCCACGCCACGCGGACGGCAGCGAAAGCGTGGGGGTCGGCGCTCAGAACTTTCCAGGCTCAGCCAAGCCCCCGCCTCGGAGCAGACGCTGCAGCCTCGGCGGAGAAAGGCGCGGCCGCGGGGCCCGCGGAGGCCAGAGGTGGGGATGGGGGTTGGGGTTGGCCCGTCCGCGCCCGCGGCCCATTCTCCTGTCACTTCGGATTAAGGCCGGGCTTCCTTCTTCGGACAGCGGAGCCCTCCCCCCATTATTTGGTGGTTTGTTAACGACAGCTTGAGCCCCCCACCCTTCCCGGAGGACCCGGGGGCGGAAGGCGGACCCGAGCATGTCTGTTCCTACCCGGGTCCGTCTCCGGGCCAGCTGGGACGCACGCACAGGCCCGAGCCACTGCGACAGCCTCGGCCGGATACCCCGAGCCAGGGGCGCGCCCCTGGCCGGAGGGACCTCAGGGCGCCCCCGGTGGGGCCGGCGGGCCGCGAACCCCAAAGCCGCGGTGGGAGGACGGCATGCGTGCGGGTGCGTGGCTGGCGGCCTGCGGGTGCGCGCCTTAAATTAAATCTTCCCAGGGCCTGACCTTGTGTTTTCCACGGCCCCGGGAGCAGCAGCTACTGGTTTTTTCCAGAATTCCTGCTGCTGAGCGAGGGGAGTTGTTGTCGTTGTCGTTGTTGTTATTATTTTGGTTGTCACAACGTCCTGGAAGAATTCCCTGGCCTCGGAAAGTGTAACAATAGCACAGCGGATTTCTGGAGGAAGCGCCCCGAACGCTTTCTCCAGGGAACGCCTCTGCCCTCAGGCTACGGTGGGGCCCCCGCGGGGAGTGGTGGGCCCCCTCCTCACCCTTCATAACCTCCGTCTGGCTCCCAGATCCACCTCCACCCTGGGGTGGGTTCTCCCCACTGGGAGGTCGCAGCTCTCTGAACTGGGAGAAGTCCGTAGTCTGCACCAGCATCGTGGAGACACCCATTAGATGGAGCCTTCTGCACTGCCCGACCCCTACCCCAAGGCCACTCCAGGTGACCCCTCACCGAGGTGTCCCTTCCCCAGGAATCCTACCCCTGTTTGTTTTGGGGGGGATCAGTGCTAGCCCAGAGGCAGTTAAAGATTAATAGGCCTGGGGCCCTGGGGGATGGGTGGAGCGTGCCACGGGAGGGCGCCTTGTGCTAGTGATGTCTGCCATTTTCGGTCCCTCCCTGGGAGGCCGGGCCCCTGCTGGCCTCTGCACTCTCTCAGCTGAGCACATTGTCCCTTGCTCTAAGGCTGCTGCCCAACCCGTGCAGCTGGCTGAACAGCCCACTCAGCGGGCAGCAGCTGTGGGCTCACCTGTCGGGCCTGGGAGGAGGTTGGGGAGCTCTGATTGCTAAAGGCAGACAGGACCCAGCTTCCTGCAGACCTTGGATGTATACTATGGAACGAGTGGGGGACTCTGACCCTCCTGCCCCCTCCCCTAGTGGTTCCGGAAGCCCAGGAAAGTGGCTGTGGCTGTACCCAGTAGGGGCTGGGGAAGACTGGCCGGCCTGGGCTGGGCCTCCCAGTTTCAGTCTCAACCCCCCCTACAACCTCCTTGGTCAGGAGTCACAGGGGGCAGGGGTAGAGGACCCCCTGCCCCATCCATCACTCAGGAGGCAAGGGCTCCACCTTGTAGCCTTCAGGACCTTTCCTGAAGCTCTTCGTCCTGCTCATAATACACTTACGCCAGGTGCGTGGATGTGATTTGGATGTGACACACATTGTCCCCAGCCAGCATGGACAACAGGAATTGAACTTTAGTCTCCAGGCAATTAAGGCGGCTGGGACTATGCTTCATTAATGGTTGTTATGCAATAAAAGCCGTAAAATGGCCCCTATTTGAGATTTAAAAATGCAATTTATTTTCATTTACGTTTCTGAGTACTTCTGGGGTTTGATGGGGGCAGCTGGGGCATCATTGCAGGGGGTTGGGCTGAAGCCCCTCATGCGGAGGGACAGGGAATGGCCGGCATGAAATCAGGCCTGGACCGCGGGAGACGCAGAGGCGCTGCAGGGGCAGGCCGCGGGCTGAGGCCGGCAGGAGATGAGGAGTCTGGGCTGCCTTCGCCAAATCGGTGAGAAGTCGCTCTGGGCCTTGGCCTTCTGGGCCCGGCTGCTGCAGAGTGGGCCTGGGGAAGCATTTCCTGAGCCAGACACCCGGAAGCCTGCTGGGCAGGACTATCCCCAGGGTCCTGGGACCGTGGGTACAGTGGCTCCCCCCTCTGCCCTGCCCCTGGCGGTGGGCCGTGCTCCTCGGGTCCAGAAGCTGCCTGCAGCTGCCTTCGGAGACCTCCAGCGGAGACCTCCAGCGTCAGGGCGGCTCCCTGGCTCTGCCCCTTCTCCTGGCCTTCGGTGTGGATCTGATTGGTGTTTCTGCAGCCTCGGGAGCCTCACGCTGTCCCATCTGGAGCTGGGCATCAATGCCCAGGCTTGATGGCCCAGACAATCTCTGTCCCCTCCCCAGCCCCACCAACCAAGGGGCAGAGAAGACCCGAGGGTCCCGACAGCAGCGGCCCCTCCCCAGAGACATAGCTGGCCTAGGGAGAGCTGGGAGGGGAGGGGCCTGGCTGTGCACAAAAGAGGGACAGGAAGCAGGCCAAGGGCCAGGGCTGGGGACTGTCAGGCAGGACATCTGACAACACACTGTGGTGGTCATGGGCTGCTCGGCCACCAGCTCCTGCCTTTCAGACCTGTGCTGGACCGTCAGCTTCGGATCCGTGCGTGGACACCATCGGAGCTGGGGCCCCCAGCCCCGTCGCCTCCTGCAGCACACACACGTTTTAGCAAGATGCCGCCAGGGCCAAGGCGGTCGGGGCTGAGGCAGCATTGCCCCTGCTGCCGTGGGGGCTGCAGGGGCTAGGGGTCCGCCTCCTGATTCCTCTGGCCTCACCCCCACCCCCACCCCACTGGGTCCCCGGCAAGGGCGTCCCAGCCTCTGCCTCCCTCTCCCCTTTATTCCGGGCGCCTTGGCTTGCTGAGTTAATTGGCAAACTTTCCCAGAAGTAAACCTGACGGATGGAAATTAGTAATTTTCCCGGCGTGGCAGTTGCTGCTAATCATGCCAGCTGGGAAGAGGGGCCTGGGTGCAGGACGACCCCCGAAAGGATTTCACATGAAGGAGACCTTTCGGGGCTAGGGTCCCTCCCGCGGTTTAGCAGTGCTGCAGCCTCGGCAAGGGTTCCCTGGCAGGGGTAGAGCCAGCACCCCACCTTCCATCCCGGGCCCCTGCCATGTGGCCCTGCCCGATGGGGTGCCCTGGGCTGCTTCCAGCCAGGGTCTCTTACACTCGAAAAGCCCCTCACAAGAGAGGGGGGAAGGGGGGCCCTAACCAAATGCCTGGGCCCTCCAGCCCATGGGAGAAGGGGCCCTTGGGAGCCCAAAAAGAGACGGGAGAGGATGGCTGTGGGCCTGAGAAGTGACCGTGACCTCACTGGTCTACCCAAAGCAGAGCGTGCCCCAGACTCCCCTGTCCTGTAAAGCACAGCCCCTCCCCCATCACTCTGGGGCTCCAGGCTCCCAGGCCTTGTCCCCCCAGGCTGGATGGAGAATCAGAGCTCAGGCACAGCAGGCCTCTGCTCAGGCCCCTGCTACCCTCAAAGCAAGGAGGCACAGGGCCTGGGGGTGGGGTCCCCCGCACAACTTCAGCACAGTCAGCTGCTGGGCCTTCGGCACCTCCTAAAAGACGCAGCGGGGCAGGGGCTCTCAGGGCCCCTGGTGACAACCCAGATGCCCAGGCCACACCCCGAGAGTGGCCTGGGAGGTGTGGGTGTGACCATTTAGTCCCCTGCATGGTTCTGACCCAGGTGGTCCCCCTGCAGGGTCAGCGGAGGGAGACAAAAGGTGGGGGTTGGGGGGCTCTTCACACAGAACGTGCTTGTTGAGTGAAGGACGGATGGATGGACGGATGGATGGATGGATGGATGATGAGGTTTTGCTAGGAGCCCTTCGATGGCCCAATCTGCCTGTTGGTGGCCGAGCTGAGCTCACTGTCCCCACCCAGAAATTTTCCTTGGAGAACCAGAGGTTAGCACAAACCTTGAGGAAGATGGACAGGGTCTTGTGGGAGGGGTGAGAGGGCTTGCTGGTCCTTCCCTGCAGCGACCAAGCTCATGAGGGACACAAGAAAGACCTCTCCCCCAATCAGGGCAAGGCTAGGTGTAGGGGACTGGGGTGCAGCCCGCCCCTGCACCTCCGTCTGGAGGAGCTGGGCTGTGATGGATTGGGGGGGGTGAGGACGACAGGGATGGGGGGCCTGGCCGGGAGGGCAGCCCTGTGTGTCCTGATGGAATAGGCTCCTGGCTGGCCGCCCCAGCCGGACAAGCCTGTCCACCCACCTGCGGCCACCTCAGCGGCCGCCCTCCACTCAGAGCAGCACTGACCCCTCCTCAGGCTTGGTGAGCTTGTGCAGGCCCACACTGCCAGCCCCAGGCACCCCGTAGGGACTGCAGACGGCTTTGTCCCCAGGCCGTGGTGGGAGGGAAGGAGTGGAGAAGGAAGAGAAACCTGCCCTTGGTACGTGCACGCTGGGTCCCCCTGGCTGCTGGGCTGTGGAAATAACATTAATGATGATGACCGACCACAGAGAGGTTCAGTCACTTGCCCCAGGCCACACAGCAGGACTGGAACAAGGGCTGTCTGACTGGGAAGCCTGTCTTTATCCAAGACCCAACATATTGCAGATTAATTAAAGTCGTGGTCCTAGCAGGGCACCTGACGGCTCCCTCCCCTATGGCCCTGAGCCAGACAGCTGACCCTGCTCCCCAGGCTAGACTGGCCAGGCGGGCAGCTTCTGAGGGCCAGAGGCTCACGCCTCAGCACATAGCCGTGGGCCTGGGGTGGGCGGTGGCCCCACCTGAGGATATCACCAGAACACTGTCCTCCTGTATCCCGCGGAGCCAGCTGCACAGGGCTCTGGTTAGATGGGCACAGGACACACTGGTCCCACGCCACCTGCGCGTCGTGGGCGGGGCATGCGGCCCTTTGGAGCCCACACTCTGACTGGCCTTCCAGCTTGGGGTGGAGGCCACAGCGGACCCGCGGTTTGCTCTTTGGCCCAGAGCAATCTAAGAAGGCTGGGGCTTCAGTCCCCCATCTCGCCTCCCCTCCCCCATGATGGGGCCTGAGTACCCTTGGCCCTGCCCACCCTTCCGCACACCGTCCTTTAGCAAGTGCTCCCAGGTGTCCCTTTGGGGGGCCTGCGGGCCCTGACACATCCAAACCACACCCCGCCTGACGTGCGGAAGCCGCACAGGCCTGGAGGGCTCCAGTGACACAGGGTGCTTCCCAGACCCCCATGCCCGGCTGGCGCGCTCTGCCCTCCTCCAGCCACACCGCCGCTGGGATTCCGTCATAGGAGAGCTTGGAAAATTGGGGAAGCCCTCGCTCCTCCTCCCACCCCCACACCCCCTGCCCGGGCCAGCTAAGGGGTGAAACAACAAGGCAAGAACCACCTCAAGGAGCCCCAAGCCCACAGAAGGGGCAGGTCCGCTCGAAGGGAGAGCCCTGCGGTCTGGGGCTGAGGGTGGCCGATGGCACCTGACACCAGGCTGGGCCTGCCCAGCAGCAGTGACCGTGTCACTCACCCTCTGTCTCCTCCAGGTGACTGGCTCACAGTCACCTGTGTGCTGTTCTTGTCCAGTTTAACCGGAATGGAGCCACGAGGAAGAACACGGTGGGGCATCTGCTCTATAGGGCAGGAGGTTAAAGAGCCCACAGCTGGTTGCAGTGCACGGGCCTGGGTGGGTCCTGGCCGGGCTGGTGGTGCAGAGAACTGCGGGATTTTGCCCCGGGGCAACACAGGACCGAGCACACGGTGATGTAAGAAGACACTTCGTGGATGTAGGCTGCCCAGGTATTTAGGGGTGCAGTGTCTCGGTATCTACAAGCATCTGCAGCTGAACCCCAAATGGTTCAGCAATTTAACGTAGAGAGAGAGAGACAGCAAGTGCGAGGGCACCTTTTCAAAATTGCTGCTGGGTCCAAAAATCAATACACACAAATCAATTTTATTTGTACATACTTAAAAAAAGAGATGTCCTTCAGATCTGGAGAGGCCTGACCCCACACTTCCCTGTGACCCCCACCCCACTGCCACCTCGTCCCCAGGCCCTCGGGAGCTCACACCGGGTCCTACTGGTGATTTGCTGTAGCTCAGAGGCTCTCAGGAGGTGTCCGCAGCCCCCTGGGGGCCCGGTGTCCCCACAGCCAGAGAGACAGAAGCCTCCAGGCCTCTGGAACTGCCCTTGTGCCGTCGTGTCTCCTGCACAGCCGCTCTGGGCCCTCGTGGCCACCGAAGTTCGCTGGTGTTAATCCATTTTTTAAATCCAAAACTGAAGCTACGAAAGCTCGGGGAGGGGAGGGGAGGGCTGGGAGCACAGCGGCTCTTGTCATCAAACGTTGCCGTGCCCAGGGCCGTTGTATACAGCCGCTCACGCTGTCTCATCCGTCCCTCACGGCCACATGTGAGGAAAGGACTGTTACAACGGTGCCCGCATCAGAGATGAGAAAGGAGGGGTGCAGGAGACCCAAACACCCGGCCCGAGGCCCCAGCTGGGCAGTGGGGAGCTGGGCCCGGCCCGCAGGCGGCAGCCCCACGCCGGCCTCTTGTCCCCTGCTCCAGGCCCCAGGCCTCTGGCAACACAGAGCCAGGCTCCGGACATTCCACAAGGTCACACACACTGAGAGAAGGGAGCTGGCAGGTGCTCCTGCCTGTGGGGGGCTTACTCTGGCCCCCACCACTCGTGCTGGCAGAGTGCAACCCGCCCGAGGGCAACGGGGCTCAGAGAGCCTCCTCGGCTGGCCTGGCTGACCGGGGCCCCTGGAACTGACACGCCCCGTGCCCGCGGCTCCGGGCAGGCTCCTCTGTGGCAGGCGACCAGGTGCCACGAAGGACGAGGGTCCCGTCCCTGTGAGGAGGGTGCGACCAACCTGCTGTGGAGTGGGCGCCCCCAGGGCCTTCTGTGCTCTCCCAGGGCATGGCCCCCTCCAGGCCACCTTTGCTCATTAGAGTAATCACAGTGGCCACAGCCTGGGGGCCTCTGCTACTCCTTGAGATCCTGTCATCCTGCAGAGCCCCTCAGCCTCCTGCCAGGGCTGCCCAGAGGCCTGGAGGCCCAGCTCACCATGGGGGTGGGGGGACCTTTCCCCCTCCTCTAATTTCCTTACTTGCACCAGGGAGAGGGCCAGGGCAGAGTGGGGCAAGGGAGGGGCCCAGGGCCAGGGGCTCTGGGCAGGGCTGTGGCTACAGCTCAGAAAGTCTTCCTGGTGCCCTTCTCTGGGCAAAGGCATTGGGACAGGCAGGCGATGGCTCAGGCCCTGCCCCCTCATGCCCCCAGGTCCAGGCTGCAGCTGCCCCAGGCCCCAATTCTCCCCAGGTACACCTGACAAGGAGGCCATCGCGGGCCTTCCCTGTGGGGCCTCTTCCTGGCGGGGATCACCCTCTCCTGCCTCCTTGAGGTCCGCTGTTGGGCATGCCTTGCCCTTAGCACCGGGCTCAGCTCGGTTCCCTCAAGCCAGTGGGTCCTCCTGCACCTGGGTGTGCACTAGCTGTGGTCAGTGGGGTCAGGATGAGAACTCGTGTTCCCCTGAAGGTGACCAGTGGGCCTGGAACCGGACGCTTGCCATAAATTCAGGTCCCTCCTGTATGTTCCAATGGGACCTCTCAGCTGGGCTCTCAGCAGCAGCAGGGCTGCGGGGAGGTTGTGCACCCACCCCCATCATCTGGGCCTTGCCTCCCCCCTCAGGACTGCTAATACCGTGTCACCTCAACCTGGAGAACAGGATGGGGGGCTCCCGGCTGGGGAGGGAGGCAGGCAGGGAGGCCTGGCACTGATCACAGCTCATGCACCAACCGCTGCCCCGTTCCCCCAGGGCACCCTCTGGCCGCCCACCCCCCTAGGGGGCCTGGGCTCTTAGCTCCTCTGGAAGTTCGTTCCTTGCCCTCCAACAGCAGCTCCTCTGTGAGGCTTCTGCCAGCTCCGGAGATGGACACACTGCGTGTCCTTGTGCCATTGGGCCATGTGGGCCTTGCTGCTGATGGGCCCTGTCCCAGCCCCACCCTACCAGGCCCTGGTCCCTCCACCAGGGAGGATGAGAAGAGCTGTGACTGACCCTGCTCTCTGCCCCTGGGGCCTCTGCTGCAGGTGGAGGTGGGGGGGGGGGGAGGGGGACAGCCTCCCGGTCTCAGGAGCCCTGCAAGCCACCTGTGAATGCTTGTTGGGCAGATGACCCTTCCAGAGTCAGACACGGAGGCCCGGGGAGGCCCAAGCAACTTGCTCGAGGCCCCGCAGCTAACGAGAGGCCCAGTAGGATGAGGACCCCGGTTTTTTCCCCCTATCGTCAAAGCAGGCGCTCCCCACCCAGCACAGAACTCCATGCTGAGTGCCCCGGAGGGCAGCCTGGAGCCAGAGTCCCAGACCCAGCGGAGAGGCAGCTGCTGTGTCAATGTGGGGACAGAGCCAAGCCGGGCTCAGACGCCCTGGCCCGAGGCCCGTGTGGGCGTGGGAGGGAGCCCGCAGCCCAGCCACACCTGTCCCGCCGGGGGCCTGGGGTGGGGTTTGCCATCTGTGCTGGAGCCTGGTCAGGTTTCTCTCTTCACCCAGGGGCAGGGGGCAGGGCACATGGGCCCTCGCCAGCATGAATCACCGCCCGGCCTGCCAGCCGGCCTGCCGGGCTCCTGACAGACAGGACAGACCAGCGGGGAGAGGCCAGGCTGGGAGCACCCTCGCTGAGGCCTGCAGGGTGGGGAATGCTCCCTGGGGCCTGGCGGGGGGTCAGCTCCTACCCATTCCGCACCCTACTTGGTCCTCCAGCTGGGCCAGTGGCCCCCTAGGTCCCTGTGTCGAGGTTGGGGGGCACTTCCCAAACCTGAGCCAGTGCAGGCTGACCGGCCCCGAACCTTTCTGTAGTTCTGCCGGCTTCTTCTTCACCTGATCTTGCCCAAGCGTTAACGTCTGTGAACTCGCAGACTCGATGTGTTGGGTTTGTTTCTCCAACACATGCTAAAAGGAATCAGGCCATCTGTGGAGAGGCTGACCAGACGAACTGTTTGAAACGGGACAGTACTCCTGTTTTCTGTCCCATTTAAAACAGGACGTCCGGTCAGCCTATGCGTGGGTCATGTCAGGCACGCTGGCCGGAGGGACGGCCATCCCCACTTTGAGAATGCAGACACCAGAGGAGTCCAGGCCAAAAGCTGGAACGATCTGAGAGGGGCCATGGCCTTGAGTCTAGTCCAGACCCCCAGAAGCAGCCTTTCCCAGCAGCCCTCAGTCCCCTCGGCCTGGAAACAGGTGCAAGGCCAGGGCATCCCAGTACACCTGCCCACCCCTCCCCTGGACTCAGCCTGTCACAGCTGCACCCCTCATCTCCAAGGCCCCCATTCCCAGCACCCCTGTGCAGGGTGAGGCAGTGGACCCCAGGGCAAAGCCTGCTGTCCACGGCTGGACCAAGAAACCCTCACTGCAATCCCTCAGGGAAAGCAGGGAGAGGGTTAAGGGCAGAGGCCGCCCCCTGCTGGAGAGGGCCCACATGGCATGCACGGCCCCCCAGCCCTCAAAGCGGGGCGCCCCCACCCTCCGTCCTATGCAGCGCCCCTCACTCCGGCATGAGAGGAACTGAGGAGGCACTGGACTCCCTCTGCTCCCACCTCTCCCTCACGTCCTCTTTCCATGGGGCTGTGAGCTCAGCCCTCTGGCTGGCCCTCCCCTGCCCTCCCCTGCAGGCCTTGGGAGCAGTTTAGACAGAGAAAATGAGCTGGCAAGGTGCCCATAGAGTCCCTGAGACACCCACGCCAGGTGTAGGGTGGCCTGGGACCTGCCTATCTTGGCCCGTCTCTCTGGACTGTGGCTGTGAGCAGTGAGGGCTGGCATTACGGAGCTCGCCGCCCCAGTGCTGGGGTATCCGTGTTGTACGTGCCTCCATGCTCAGAGCCTCCTGAGAGGTGCAGCTATTCTATCTGCCTTTGACAGATGAGGAAACAGAGGCACGGAGGGAGGGAGCCACCTGCTTGGGCCCTGCAGTTCCCGGGAGGGGCAAGCTGAGGCTCAGAGCGGCAGCCTGGCCCAGACACCCCTGCCTGCAAGGACTGGGCTGCTCGGGGGCCCACGGCTGCTGGCCAGGCTCCTGGGCATGTGGCCTTGAGGACATCCCCCACCACCACCTGCAGCGGCTTCTGGCCCAGGAGAGGAAATGGAGACAAAAATCCCTTCCTTTTCAAAGATTACAAATGGGTTGAAAAGGAAGGGGAGTTTGGTGGCATGACCGTGTGACCCAGCAGTTCCACGCATGGGGGTAGACCCGACAGAACCGAGAGCAGGGCCTCGCACAGACACGTGCACCCCGTGTCCACAGCAGCGCTGCTCACAGTCGCCCGAGAGTCCATCAACGGATGAGTGGGTCCCTCCGTGGCGTGGAGCGTTACCCAGCCTTCACACAGGAAGGGCTCCGACCTGTGGGTGTCTGGGGAGCAGTTTACACCGAGAGAACGAGCGGGGGGGACTGGATGGACCTGAGGACACTCTGCTCAGCAGAAGAATCCAGACAAAAAAGGACAAATACTGTGATTTCACTTTCATGAGATGGGCAGAATAGGCCAAGTCCGAGACGGAGAGTGGGTCAGAGGTCAGCAGGGGCCGCGGGAGGGGCGCAGGGAGTTATTGCTTAATGAGGACAGAGTTTCTGTTTGGGGTGGTGAAAATTTGGGAACTCGGTGGTGGGTGGTGATGGTTGCACAACATTGGGAACGTCCTGAAGCCACTGGATCGCACACTTAAGATGGTTAAAACAGCTAATTTCGTGTTAATGTATACATTGCCACAATAAAAAAAATGATTTCAAAAAGGAAGGGGAGAAAAACCCCTCATGGACACAGTCAATAGTTTAGTGGTTACCTAGGGGGAGGGGGGAGGGGG
>PVJL010018659.1:0-15456 GCA_004026885.1 Lyroderma lyra | reverse complement strand
GTCCGTCTCTGCTCCCTTCCCTCTCCCCGACTCGCCCCTTTCTCGCCAGCCTTCAGGTTTACTTGCGATTTGTGGATTTCTCAGCAGCCGGTTTGTCACTCAGGGTCCGCTTTCTTGGCTCCTGGTCGGCCGTTCAATTGTGTTTTCTGGGAGAGGCTTTAGGAACCTCCTCTCCAGTCGCCATCTTGTCTTCTTCTCTCCAGGTCCATTCTTTTTGTTGCAAATGGCAATATTTCATATTTTATTATAGCTGAGTAATATTCCATTGTGTACATGTATCACAGTTTCTTTATCCAGGCATCTGTCACAGGACACTTTGGTTGTTTCATGTTTAGGCCACTGTGAACTGCAATGCGATGAACATTGGGGTACATAAGTCTTGTGGACAAAGGTTTTCAAATTTTTTGGGTAAATCCCCAGAAGGGGCATATCTGTGTCATATGGTAACTCCATTCCCAGTTTTATGAGGAACTTCCACACTGTCTTCCACAGTGGTTGTACCAATTTGCATTCCCACAAGCAGTGTACCCGAGTTCCTTTTTCTCCACATCCTCTCCAGCACTTGTTATTCTTTTTCTTGTTGATAATAGCAATTCTAACAGGAGTGAGGTGATATCTCATTGTGGTTTTGATTTGCATTTCCCTGATAGCTAATGAGGTTGAGCATTTTTTCATATGTCTGCTGGTCATTTCTCTTTCTTCATGGAAGAAGTGTCTGTTTAATTCTTCTGGCCACTTCTTAATTCGGTTGTTTGATTTTTTTTGTTGTTAAGTCTTATTAGTTCTTTATATGTTTTAGATATTAGACCCTTATCTGATGCGTTATTTCCAAATGTTTTCTCTCACTCAGTTGGCTGTCTCTTTGCTTTGTTAATAGTTACTTTTGCTGTACAGAAGCTTTTTAGTTTGATATAGTCAGTCACTTTTTTTTTCTTTTACTTCCCTTTCCTTTGAGGTCAGGGTCATGAAGTCTTCATTGAGTCCTAGCCCTATATATAGGCTTAGTACCAATGTTTACTTTTATACACTTTATTGTTGCAGGTCTGTTATGAAGGTTTTTAATTAATTTTGAGTTAATTTTTGTACATGGAGAGAGTTCACATCTCAGGTTCATTCTGCTGCATATGTTTTTCCAGTTGTCCCAGCACCACCTACTAAAGAGGCTTTTCCTCATTGCATGTTTTTTGCTCCTTTATATTTGTCCATAAATTTGTGGATTTATTTCTGGGTTTTCAATTCAGATACATTGCTCTGTATTTCTGTTTTTCTGACATTACCAAACTGTTTTGACTATTGATGCTTTGTAATATAAATGGAAGTCAAGGAATGTAATACCTCCAGCCTTTTTCTTTTTAGATAGTGTTGCTTTGGCAATTCGAGGTCTTTTATGGTTCCATATAAATCTGATAATTCTTTCATGTATTTCATGAGTGTATGATTGTGGAATTTTAGTGGGTATTGCATTAAATCTGCAGATTGCTTTGGGCAGAATGGCCATTTTAACAATGTTAAGTCTTCCAATCCATGAACAGGGGATATTTTTCCATCTCTTAAAGTCTGTTCCAATTTCTTTCAAAAGTGTCTTATAGTTTTCTCTGTATAGGTCTGTCATGTTCTTTGTTAAGTTAATCCCCAGGTATTTCATTCTTTTTGTTTTGATAGAAAAAAGAATTGACTCCATCATTTTTTATCCTGAGGAGTCATTGTTTCTATATAGGAATGCTGTTGACTTTTGTACATTGATTTTGTATCCTGCGACTTTACTACATTCGTTTATTGTTTGTAATAATTTGCTAGTGGAATCTTTGGAATTGTTTATATAAACGATCATGTCATCCGCAAATAGTGACAAGTTGACTTCTTTTTCACAATTTTGATAACTTTTTTTTTCTCTTGCCTGATTGCTGTGGCTAGAGCTTGCAGTAATCTATTAAATAGCAGTGGTGACAGGGGTTATCCCTGTCTTGTTCCTGATTTTAGGTTAATAGACTGCAGCTTTTCCCTATTCAGTATGATGTTAGCGGAGGTTTTGTCATATATGGCCTTTATTAGGTTGAGATAATTTCCTTCTATACCTATTTTATTTAGTGTTTTGATCATAAATTGATGTTGTTTCTTGTCGAAAGCTTTTTCTGCATCAATTGATATGACCATATGGACTTTATCTTTTATTTTACTTATGCAGTGTATCACACTGATTGGTTTTCTTACACTGAACCATCCTTGTGCTACTGGGATGAATCCCACTTGATCTTGGTGTATGATATTTTTGATGCATTGTTGTATTCCTTTTGCTAATATTTATTTAGGATTTTTGCATCTGTATTCATCAGAGATATTGGTCTATACATTTTTTAATTCATTTTTATTGTTAGACTTATTGGGGTGACATTTGTTAGCAAGGATTACATAGGTTTCAGGCATACAATTCTACAGTGCATTGTCAACTTGATGTATACCATTTTTTGTGTGTGTTGTCTTTGCCAGGCTTTGGTATTAGTGTAATATTGGCCTCATAGAATTAGTTGGGAAGTATTACTTCCTATTCAATTTTTTGGAAAAGTCTAAGGAGGATGGGTGTTAATTCTTCCTTAAATGCTTGGTAGAAGTATTTGGTGAAACCATGTGCTGCAGGGCTTTTGCCTTTATGGAGATTATGGATAGTCATTTCAATCTCTTTGCTATTGATTGGTCTATTTAGATTATCCAGTACTTCTTGGTAAAGTCTAGGTAGGCTATAAGTTTCTAGAAACTTGTCCATTTCCTCTAGGTTGCTAAATTTAGTGACATAAAGTCCTTCATTATATTTTCTTATACTCCTGTGTGTTTCTTTGTTATCAGTGGTAATTTCTCCCCTTTATTTCCTAATTTTGAATATTTGTGTTCTTTCATTTCATCCTTTCATTAGTTTAGCCGGGGAGTTGTCAATTTTGTTGACTTCCTCAAAGAACCAACTCTTTTTAATATTAATTTTTCTATTGTCCTCCTGTTCTCTAATTGCTTTAGCTCTGCTTTAATGTTTATTGTTTTTTCCCTTCTCCTCCTAGTTTTTTCAGATGGGATGTTAAGATCTTTACTTGTGATTTTTCTTGTTTGTTAAGATAGGCCTGTAGTGATATAAACTTCCCTTGTATTACCGCTTTCTCTGTGTCCCAATAATTCTGATATGTTGTATTTTCATTGTCATTAGTCTCTCTATATTTTTTAATCTCATCTTTTATTAGTTCTTTTTTCCAGTACTTTTTAATAAGCTGTTATTCAATCTCCATGTGTATGTAATTATTTTCTGCTTTCCTTTTACAGTTGATCTCCAATTTCTAAGTTTGTGGTCTGTGAATGCACTTGGTATGATTTCGATCTTGTATTTTCTGAGGCTACTTTTGTGTCCAGCATGTGGTCTATCCTTGAGAATGTTCCATGTACACTAGAAAAGAAGGTGTAGTCTCTTTTTGCCGAACAAAGTGTCCTGTAAATGTCAATTATATCCAATTGCTGAAATGTGTCATTTAGAGCTGATATTTTCTTATTTATTTTCTGTTTGGTTGATCTGTCCATGGCTGTTCATGTGGTGTTTAATTCTTCCACAATAATTGTGTATTCATCAGTTTCTCCTTCAAATCTGTTAGTAGTTCTGTTGTTTATTTTGGTGCATCCTGTTTGGGAGCATATATATTAATTAGTGTTAAGTATTCCTGTTGATGTATTGTGCCTTTTATTATTAGGTAATGTCCGTCTTTGTCTTTTATTTTCTTTTTAAAACTGAAGTGTATTTCATTAGATATCAGTATGGGAACCCCTGCTTTCCTCTGGTTACCATATCCTTGGAGTATTGTTTTGCATCCTTTCACTCTGAGTCTGTGTTTGTTCTTATGGTTGAGGTGTCTCTTGGAGACAACATATGGATGGGTTATGTTTTTTAATCCAGACTGCTACTCTGCATCTTTTTATTGGTGAGTTTACTCCATTAGCATTTAAAGTGATGATTGATAGGGGAGGATTTCCTGTGGCCATTACTGATTTGTTTCTTTGTTTTTGTATTATTTTTGTTTCTTTCTTGTTGCTGCAACTTTGTTCAATTTTTCCTGATGTTTTGTTTCAGGTCAAGAGCCTCCTTCAGTATTTTTAGAAGTGCCAGCCTTGTAATGGCAAATTCCCTCAGCTTCTGTGTGTCTGAGAAAGTCTTTATTCCACCTTCATATCTGAAAGATAAGTTTGCTAGATAATTTATTCTTGACTGTAAGTTTCTCTCTTTTAAAGTTTTGAATATTGGATTCCAGTTCCTCCTAGATTGCAGAGTTTCTGCTGAGAAATCTTATGCCAGCCTGATAGGTTTTCCTCTAAAGGTTATAGTTCTTTTTTCCCTGGCTGCCTTGAGAATTGCCTCTTTGTCTTTAGTCTTGGATATCTTTAGCACCATGTGTCTTGGAGAATATCTGTTAGGGTTCAGGTATCTCTGGGACCTGTTTTCTTCCTGAACTTGGGGTTCTAGATCTTTCCATATGTTTGGAAATTGCTCATCTACTATTTGTTTGAGTATGCTTTCTGTAGTATGCTCTACCCCCTTCTTCTATTCCTATTATCCTGATGTTGTTTGGTCTCATGGAGTCAGATAGTTCTTGGAGAGTGCTTTCAATCCTTTTGGTTCTATATTTCCTTTTTTCCTCTTTCTGGGCTGTTTCCATATTCTGATCTTCGATATCATTAATGTTTTCCTCCATCTGGTTGGCTCTGTTTCCTAAGGCAGTTATTTCATTTCTCATTTCTTTTATTGTATTATTTATTTCTCACATTTCCATCTCAATCTTCCTTATGTTTTGTATTTCTTTGTTAAATTGTTCCTTTTGTTCACAAAGTTTACTTTTTATGTCGATCATCTCAGGTATTGTGTTCTGCCAGTATATTTTCATTTCTCTCAGAGCCTTTAGAATGGCTACTTTAAGTGCTCTGTCTCTTAGTTCAGAAAATTCTAAGTCTAAGAAGCTGTCTTCTGGATAAATTTCATGTTCTTTCTTAGGAGTTATAGTTTTTACAGAATTCATCCTGTCTGCTGGGTTCTTCCTCTTTGACATGAGGGTGATATGTTAAGTAGTGCCCAGGAGTCCTTACTAATACTTTTTTGGTGTCTTGCTGTAGGGCAGACACTAGGTGGTACTGGGGGTCAAGTTTTTGGAGAGAGGTGGGTTGTTTATTTCTTATTTCTTATTTCTGATCTCCTATTACGTTTGGAGGCAGAGAACATCTATCCAGGGGAGAGCCAACAAAAGGCCCTCCATAGTAAGCTCTGCCTTCTGCCCTATGCTAGAGAAGCTGGTTGATGTGGGCCGAGGCTGCTTCTGCTGGCTGGGGCAATTGCTATCAAATTCACCTTTCTTTCCAGGCCTGCTTCAGCATCTCACCATGTGCAGGCTCACACTGCTTGTAGGACCCAGGGACGTGCGAATACGTGCATGCCCCATAAGTCTATAGCTGTGGGCCTGATCTGAGAGAGCTAACTTGCCTTTGCAGTGGGCCAGGGGCAGGAACTTCAACCCTGTGTAGGAGCTGTGTGCACCTGCGCTGTGGGTCTCAAGGGCACTGGGGGCCAAGGTGTCATCTCTGCAGCTCAGAGTACTTGCTCAGCCCTCCTACCACTCAAAAGTTCCAGAGGCTGACTCACAAGCACTATCCCTAACACACCACTTTAAAGCCCAGCTCCCTCATGGTTTCCCACCATTCTGCTGCTTTGCTAGTTTTTACACTTGTTGCGTCTTGGCATCCCCTCTCCTGTGCACTGTGCTTCTCCCGGATAGTCAGCAGTGATTTAGTCCTGTTGCAATCCCTCTCTGCTCCATTCCTTCTCCCCCACTTGCCTTCTTCTCCCCAACCTTCAGGTGTTTACTTGCGATGCGGGGATTTCTCAGCTGCCATTGTGTCACTGAGGGTCCTCTTCCTCAGCTCCTGCGCAGCCATTCAATTGTGTCTTTTGGGAGAGGCTTTAGGGACTTTCTCTCCAGTCTCCATCTTGCCCACAGTCTCCCTTGTGGGTTTTCAAAGAAACAACATCAGTGGCCTCTGGCAGAAGATTTGGGAGAGAGGAGAAGTAGAAATTAGCTTTTGCTGGATTTGTGGCATGGGCATGAAAGTTCACAGCAATACTAGCGTTTACAAGTTGTGATCCAGTTTTTCCCCCAAATGAAGCCAGGCAAGAATAAAGAAATATGAATAAGGCACCTGTGTAAACAGTAACTATGCTTAGTGAATCGTGTACACTTCTGGCATGAGTGATAACTGCTTGTTTGTACAAAAATTAATCACATAATTACAGTCCATGTCATTAATGTAAAAAAATTATCTGTACATTTGTGGTTATTTTGTTAAATATAAATTTATACTAGTCATTTCTGAAAGCAAAGGTTTTCATTTTAGTGCTATGAGTTGATTTGTTTTTAGAATTCTATAATACACATAAGCTTGTATAACATAAACATCATGTTTTCAAAATTATCTGAAATAATCGTTTTCAAATTATTATGGGCTCAATGACTTCCTATAATTTTATAGAAACTCTGAAATGTTCTTAGTTTGTAAATATAGCCACACAACATTTTTTGGAGGTGACAGTTATTGTATATTTTTAATGAAATTATCTGTATTATATTTTTTGTTAATTTTTACCACACTATATTTAATTTTATAGTGGATTTTATCTCTTGGTAGTTTAATATTTATGTTTCAATGAATGTGCAATGAAATGGGTTAAATTATTTTATTTTAAAGAAAATGTATCTGTACACATGCCCCTTTATTACAGTTGTTTAGCAACTTACAGTGTATAAATGGATGTTATTAATCAATGATGCATGTTGCTAAGAGGCAAGAAACACCCAAAATGACCCCTTGAGTTACTTGAATCTTGGGTCATTAAGCTTAATGGGGTCAGTTTCCTGCTGGTCATCAACTGTGTTACTTCAGCTAAAATCCCAAAATCTTAAAATCAAAATGCACTCTCCTGTCTGGGGTTCTGAATCATTTTGGTACACCGGAGACCAGAGGGTGAAGGGCTTGGCTTAGAGACTCTTGGTGATTTTGAGGAATTCCCGGAGTGGCTCTCCCTTCTTTCTTTTTCTCTACTCTATGTCTGCGTCCAGTTCACTCATGAGGTCCCTCACGTGAGCCTGGGTAATGAATCAACTCAATTCTAAATGAGGGTCTAAGACTTTAATAAGTCTGGTCTGCCCCTGAGTTCTAAGACTGTGTTCCAGTGCTCTGCATCATTTCTTCATAACCAAGAAATCTTAGCCTCCACAATGGCCTCTGCTCTGGAAAACCTCTAGAGAGTAGAAAGTATTTGCTACAGATTCAGAACACTGGGTCCTGATGGAAAACAAGTGAAAATGTGCTCTTCTGCAGGCTGTGAGAATGTTGCTGTCACCGGGTTGTATTCACATTATCTTACAGAGAAGGAAGCTAAGGCTTTCTCTTCTGAAGGCCAACCACACTGGCTGTGTCTGTTCTTAGAGCTTCAATGAATGAAGACACAGAAACCGAACTTTGTTTTTTTCATGTATCCAGGAATAACAGTGGTTCAGGCTAACCCTATGGCACTTGGCTCTTTCACCCATCAGTTTGGCGACTCTTCCCTTCCCATCTATGGGCACTGGGCATGATTCGCAGAGACTGGCTGTCCCCGCACAATGACAGAGATGCCTCCAAACAGTTTAATTTGGTCATCTGATAACCTCTTGAGTATTATTTGTACCCCCAGGTGGGCAGGACACTTCAGGATATCAAAAATTTTTATTTTAGGGGTAAACAACGTGAAGTGGTTGAACCAGAGCCCAGGGTCAGATCTGGGAAAATGCCATTAAAGTGCACACTAGGACCAGAGCAAAGGCTTGGTTTGTCAGCTTGTGTAGAATGGAATCATGTTAATTCTCTGTCATAGTGATGTTAAAAGAAGTATTGATACAATACCTACTATGATGCCTCCCTCATAGTAATCACATAATCAATGCAACCTGATATTACTACTCCTTCATTTAGTAAAAAATCTGAATAGGACAGAATGGTCAGGCACCAGCACCGTTCTCAAGGGTTCAATGTGTGTGAGGAATTTTTACAAAGGAAGAAAAGTTTTGGAAAAATGAAGTGAAATATTTTCATGATTTGAAAGAAATCTCTGTTTTAGCTTACAATTGTGGGATCGGGCTTTTAGAAGTGAAGTTGACACTGGAATATGTGCACCTGTAAAGGCTGTCATTAGCTCGTGAAGAAAAAGCTGAGATTGTATCCTTAGGGTGAAAATATGCTCAGAGTTCTCATTGTTTCCTGCACAGTGTTGGACACTCAAAAAATTTGTGTAACTTAGTCAAAACTCAGATGTTGCTCTATGACTGACAAACAGAGTTCTCACAGAGGTGGGGCTCCCTGGATCTTAGTATTGTGAGAGAGAAGGACTGAGAATAATCTTGTCTTTGCTCAGGTGAGTGAGGTTTAAAGGTGAACAAGTGTTCTGGGGATTTGAATGACTCAGAAGCACTTGGCATATCATAGGACACACAACTGAAAGAGCTACTCTGTGTTTGCCTGGCTTTCCCACCC
The DNA here is from genome assembly GCA_004026885.1 of Lyroderma lyra. NCBI lineage: Eukaryota > Metazoa > Chordata > Mammalia > Chiroptera > Megadermatidae > Lyroderma > Lyroderma lyra. The sequence goes on along the minus strand of PVJL010018659.1, from coordinate 6,876 downwards.
CATCTCTAGCTGTGCAGGACTCACAACTGCTGTTGCAGTTCTCCAGGCAGAGGAGGAACCATCAGTGTCCTGTGTTTTCTGGTCAGTTGAAAGAAACTCTTCTGCTGCCTGAGCCTGGATGAACTCCATGGCCTTCATGCTCTGCAACTGAATACTAGGTATTTTGCAGGTGCTATCTTCCCATAGTGGTCAGGAGTTCTGTGAGCCCTGTCAGTCAGCATTGGGGTCATGGCTGAAATGGGATAACCAGAAAAGAAGTACTGCATGGGTGTGATGTGTCAAGTAAGTTGACCCAGACTGCATAGAAGGATGTGAGCTTTAGGATTTGAGGTGCTGCACTTCTTTGGAGATTCTGGAAGATATGGAAACCAGTGGTTGACAGGTTCCATCATTCTTCACCCAGCTTCTGTTTACAAAACTTGAGTTTTGTAAACAGGTTGCTGTGTAAACTTTGAAAACCCACTTGCACAACAATAATGGCACTTTGGGGTTTCTGATTCTTGGAACGCTCAGAGTCAAAGACCAGATTTCTTAACAGGGTTGTATTTGGGAAAGGTAAAAGAGCAATAAAATTGAAGCCCAGGTGAGGACATTTGCATCTTTAAAGGCTTTATGTAGGATTTGAATGTTCTCAGAGGCTGGTTTGCAGTCTCTAAGACTTGATCTCTTGTATCTGGTGTTTCTCTTTTTAGTTATACTAAGAGATAACTGGGAATTGTATTTTTAGAAAAGGAGCCCCAAGACGCTGAAGTTGGTGATTACTGCTAGGGCTTTTTCAGGTGTACATTTGCGAAATGCTTGCCATGGCAGAAATTGTGAACTTGACTAAAGCTGGCATTCCCTCTTCATAACACTCCACAGAGGTACATGCAAATCATCGAACATCTTCACTTCATGTATTTTGTGTTTCTAAGCAATGTATATTGCCATCCTCTGGCAGAAGTTGGGGAGAGAGGAGAAGGAGAGTTTAGCTTTTGCTGTGATGGTGGCATGGGTGGAGATGTTCATAGCAATGCTATGGGTTTCAAGTTGTGAGGACCCAGTTTCTTCCAAAAATTCAGCCAAACAAAAGACAATGAAATACAAATAAACCACCAGTGCGAAAATTAGCTATGCTTACTTAATTGTCTACCCTTCTGCCATGAAGTATAGCTGGTTGTTTGTATAAACATAATTCTCATCCATGTCATTATTGCAAATATATATTTTACTCTAAATTTGTGGTTATTGAGGTTAGATATAAATGCATACACATTATTTCTGGTAGGAATAGTTGTAATTTTAGCCATAAGTTGTTTTCTTTTTTAAAATTGTATGATAGGCATCAACTTGTATATTACAAACATCTGTTGAAAATAACCAGAAATGATTCTCTTTCAATTATTCTGGGCTTAGTATCTTGTAATTTTCATATAAATTTCAATATCTTCTTAGACTTTAAATACAGTCACACTTGTTTTGGGAGGTGGTAGTTCATATATATATATATATATATATATATATATATATATATATATATATATATATTATAGAAATAATCTGGAGGGTGTCCTGGTGATGTAGTGTCTAGGCTTTGGCCCTCTCAATGCCATGTTTTGGTTTTGATTTTCATCCAGTGAACCATCCCCAAATATACAACAGAAAGAAATAATCCATTTCACATTTTTCAGCTAATTTTTACCATACTATATTTCATTATGTAGTGGATTTTTTTCTCTTGTTAATTTTATATCACATGTTAGAGTGAATGGTCAATAAAATAGGATAAATTCTTTCATTTCAAAGGAACTGTATATTTACACAATCCACTTCATTACAGTTGTTCACCAATAAGTATCTGAAACCATAAACAGGTTCTTATTACTTGAAAAATTAATATATTTTTAAGAAGTCATCCCAAAGTAATAAACCACTCTTAGGTGAATATTAGAAGTGAGATATTCCTATGCACATTACATATTACAGTAAAAAGACAGAAACTATGTAAATCATCACTGACAGAATGAGAGTGACATGATTTTTTCTCAATTAAATTCTATAACTCTAGGAAAACAAATCATATCAAAAAGAGTGATGGGACAAAACACTCCAAGCCCAGAACATACCATAGTCATTACATGAGATGGGACTTTGATCATTGCAAAGTGTATGTTTTTTGGAAGATTATTCTCTGTTGAGTCATTGTTGGACACCTATGAATGTCAGTGCATTGAAAGATTTTCATTAAAATCCCTTTTTAACTTTGCAGTGCAAATACACACACACACACACACACACACAAACACATATATGTACTATATATTTGAAATTATTCTTGTATATGTAGTGCTATACAATTTTATAGTGCTTTAAGATTTCCAAACAACATAGTGATTACACATTTCTATACCTCACAAAGTAATCAACATAATAAATCTTAAAATTTATCTTACACTGTACAAAGTTATCACAATATTATTGACTATATTCCCTATGCTTTACTTTATATCCTGTTCAGAGGGATTTTGGGAGGTTACATTTTCAATAAAATATACAGAAAAAGGGTGTCCTTCTTCACTTCCTAAACTTCACTGATCAGCTTTACCTTTCATGTGCTCTATTTAAAGCAGACATGTGTGGAAGTCAGTGGAAAGTGTTATGGAAATATTCATAGAAGTTATAAATAAGACTACTTTATTTGTGACTAAGCAATGTCTATATACACTCCCTCAGTTCCTTTTATACACAGTTGTGAAATGGAATTCAAATGCACGATCAAGCTAACCTGTAAAACATATTGAAAGCTGGGGAAACAATAGTTTTACATGTTTATTTACATGCTCAGTGCCACAGCACTGGTAAAAATTACAATAATATTTCTATGCATGTTTTTTGCTAAGAAGGTCACAGCTTGAGAGTGGTTGCTTTATTTAAACCTATGTAATCCTTGCTAACAGATATCAGCCCAATAAGTCTAACAATAAAAATAAATTTAAATAAATAAATAAATATTATTAATACCATAAAAATAAAATAAAATTAACAAAGTATCTCTGTACATTTATCAGTTTTCTGCCAATACCCATTTGTGCTAGCAATTTAATGTATTTACAATAGGCTTTCTTTTACACATTTAATATTCAATTCATCTGGGATTTTAATTTTCAAAACAATAATAAATATTACAAATGAAAACAAAATAAATTAATATGTCACTTAAAAATGACATTGGCTGACAAAAAGTGAACCTACTCTATGCTTCCTTTAAAAGAAAATTTCCAGAATATTTATGGGATCAAAGAGAGAAATAGATTTTTTTTGCCAGGGCATTGAGACAGAAGAAGATGGGAGTGAAGAGTTAGGGTGAGAAATTTTGCTTTCTGAGATGAAATATTTTACAGCTTGATAATAACAATGGATGACGTACATGCTCATGAGTGTATACCTTATCATGATAATGATTCAATTTCATTATAATGAATTTAACATTTTAATGTAAGAGATTACATCAATGTGGAAAAAGTAAATTATAGAACAACAAAAAATGACAATAAAAGATAGGAAAAAAAGTATGGTCATATAAAAGATAGACTTGAATGTGTTGTACAGAAACAGTACAAAAGGACATTTGAGATTCAGCCACCACTGTAGAAATTATGGGACCAGTGACATTCCCAGGTTTTCTGAAATTAGCGGAGTTGACGCAGGTGAGAACTAATCTTCCAGGAGTGCTGAGTCTTTTGCTGGACCCAGGTCTCTTTCAGAACCTGCGCCAGACACCTTCCCATCACCCCAGAACTGCAGGTCTATCTGATGGTGCTAGACCTGCAGCTCTGTCACCATTAAGTAGACCTGCAGCTCTGAAGGACTGCTTTGAGTGGATACTGCTCAGTGTCAAGATGTTCCTATGATGTTGGCTGCCTCCTGCCCCTTCAACAGTGTCTCAAGAAACATAAGAACAAGTTCTGAGCTGTGTTGTTATTCCTGAGCTTCAAAGGCAGTTGAGAGGGGAGCAAAAATGACCCACATCCTCTTTCCAGGTACATTCCAAACCCAGGACCCATTAGTGAAGACCTTAGAGAAGTCACCTTCCATGAGTGTAGGCCAAGATGGCAATGTGAATCTCTTTTTTTCACCTGGCCAACTGCCAGCCTCTGAGGCTCCTCCTTGCATATGTGCCACTGAGCCATCCTTGTGGGTTCACATGCACTGCCCACAGGGATTTACAGCCCAGAGGCTTTGCACCGTTTGGATACAGGGCCTTGGACTAGGTCAGCAGAAATTAAACTTGGCACTTCAGGTCAAAGCCTCATGATATGACCTGCAAGAAGTCCCAGAATTTTAACCTGAGGAGTGGACTAGCTGGTGCCCTTTTAAGGTGAACACTCCAACCTCCATGACCACATACACACGCACACATATACAGAAAAGATACAAGGCTTTCAAGGTAGGATCAGAGAACTGGCCTTTCCTGGTCTTTCCTGCCATCAGTGTTATATTTTCCTTGCCCCCCAAATTGCCAGAAGTGTCTGTAGTGAGACCTGAATAATACGTGAATCAAGAGAATGTGTTTCAAACACAGAACAAGTAAACATTTTATTACATCAAATGCATTTACTTGAGTTGTGGGAGGACTTGCTTAGAATGTGGCTGCCTGGTTACTAGGATTGCAAGTTTTGTTGAGTTCTATGATCAGGAATGGAGTCACTGTGTTGGGTATCTTACCATGGGTATTGTATTAAGAGAACACCTTTCCTAGACTTGTCTGGGTTGGTTATTGTTCATGCTTTACCCCATGCAAAGTGCATACACAGCTGCACCAGCATGGCCAACCTCACACACCTGGAAGGCCTGGGTCTTGCCAAAACCCTTAACAATGAAGAGTCAGAGCTGAGTTAGAGCCTGCAATTATTTTGTCACCAGTGATGTGATTGTCTACAAACCTTTATATTTAGGCAATTCCTAGTCTCCCATTTACACAGGGTTGTTTTCTCTAGCGATTGTTTAACAAAAATGTGTGTGTGTGTGTGTGTGTGTGTGTGTGTGTGTATGTGTGTGTGTATGCATACGTATATATACATACATACGTATATGCGTATATGCATATATACATATATACATATATACATACATACGTACATGCATACATGCATACATACCTACATGCGTACATGCCTACATGCATACATACCTATATGCATATATATATATATATATATATATATATATATATATATATCCCCTGGAACACTTGTGCTGGGGTCACATGAGCTCAGGCACAGATATAAATATGGGTGATAACAATAATGCTGGACAGAGCACTGAACACTGTGCCAATAGGACAGGCTGGGTCTGCTTTGTTATGCAGTTACTCTCACTGATTCGTTTTCTTCTGTTTCAGGAGTGTTGAAATTAACTAAAATCCCAACATTGTCTTCTTGGGCATAAATGTTACACAGAATTCCTTTATATGTAGTGTCAGGTCCAAGCACCTCATCATTGCCTATGTGCTTGTCAGCCAGACAGTGACTGCCAGTGTGCCTACCTCCCTATCAAACATCCCTGTGCTAGTCCCTTTTCATTAAGCTGAATGGAATTTGTGACTGGAGTATAAAGTATATAATAAAATAGGGCCACATGATGGGTGTCATTGTAATCAATGAGTAGTAAAAAGTTAATGACTCTGCTTGACCTCTCTGTCTCCCTGGGTCTTCCTTTATTTCTCTGATTCGGTCTCTATAATTTTCTCTGACTCTTGGAAACTTTCTCTCTCTGTACATACATGTCTCTTTGTCTTCTTTACTGTTTATATTTCTGTGTCTCCCTCTGTCTCTTTGATTTTATGTTCACTAAAGGAAGAGTCACCTATAATGATCTGCTGTATTAAGTCCCAGTGCAATAACAAACGAACATACAAAAACCGAAAGAAACAATAACACAGGATTGTGATCCACAGAGAAGAAACCCTGAGATTCCAGATGAAGGTTAATCTTGCCAGATTATGGGTGATGTCGCAGACAAATTCCACCTAGTGGGTGCCTCAGTTGACAGTGAATCCCTTCTTCACAGGTGACCTTGAGTCAGAGGATCACAGCTCTGGGGAACCTGGAGACTGATCACAGAGACTTAGATGTGGTCCATGTTTGTTTCCATAAGTGCTATGTGAGGTGACAACCAGGATGCCCTTGAGGCCCAGGACTGGCCCAGCCTTCCTTACCTTCTATCTCTCTCCAGCCACTGGGACTTTTGTTGAACCTCCTTCTGGACACATTTATTGTAGTTGTGCTTTAAGTTTCTGTTCCTTTGAGCTCCCCCACACTGGCACATTGTTTAGTAACTTCTGCAAGCATGCCTCTCCTTACCCTCTGATCATAGCACTAATGACTTTGTGGAGACCTTTCTGACACACTTAGAGACTATGGTCCTCCATGTAGTAGTCACTATTCTCTTTCTCATTGATTAGCTCTCATGCTGCATCCATGTCTCACTCTTGGCTTTCAAATTTTGGGGAGCTAAGACCATGGGGGTACTCTCAGCCCTTCTTAGGCTGAATGCATCAGGTACCAAAGCTGAAAAAATTATGAAAATGTCTGAGAACTCCCTCTAGTCTGTGAGCAGCTCACATTGTAAACATGGATCCTCATAAAAAGTGATGCACGTTGCTTAGAGGCAAGAAATACTGAGAATGACCCCTTCTGTTTCTTTTTTTTTTTTTAATTCATTTTTATTGTTAGACTTATTGGGGTGACATCTGTTAGCAAGGATTACATAGGTTTCAGGCATACAATTCCACAGTGCATTGTCAACTTGATGCATAATAAGTTCACCACCTAATGTGACCCCTCTTTCCATCCCCTTATATTTAGCTTCCCCCCTCCTCTCCCACCCCCTCCCCTT
>PVJL010018658.1:0-15448 GCA_004026885.1 Lyroderma lyra | reverse complement strand
GTGACTGTGTTGGAGTGGGGGGGACAGCTGGCGAGGGGACCCCCCTCCACCCTGTGTCCCCCCATCCACCACCTTGCTGCTCATCCTTCTGCGGCTGCCACACTCTGCCTGTGGAGACGGACCCTGTACAGCGCTCCCAGGTACAGAGCCCTCGCTGGAAGAATCCAGAGCCGCCTGTCTAGCACTGGGCCCTGCTGCTCACGTCACCTCGCCTGCATCCGCCCTGGGGCCTGGTGCAGGGCACACAGAGCTTCGGGACGTCACAGTGTCTGAGAGCTGGAAGCAGACTGAGGACGGGCATCCGCGTGTCCCCACTTCCGGTCGCGAACCCTCTATTTGAAGCTCTCCGTGCCTTAGTTTCCTTCTATTGCACCAGTTAAGGAGTTGGAAAACCTTGGCGCGTGGCCTCTGGTGACTGCTAGGTTAGGTGTCCGATCTCATGGTGACAACAGGCTTTGTGTGCAGCCCGAGTGCAAGCGCCAGCTGCTGAGGTAACATACGGAGCAACAGCCTGCCCGTGCCCCATGCTGACAGTGACCCCGGCCCCTCTGCCCCCTTCGCCTGAGTACCCCTTCATTCTTCAAGCCCCTGTGCCCGTGTTGTCTCTCAGGCCGGCCCAGGGCTCCGGCTCTGTCCTCACAATAACCCTCACTTAGTTTTAATGGGACAGCCGCCGCTCTGCCCTGTGACTGTTTCGTCCTCTAGGTAAGCTCCTGGGGGCTGGGGGCCTTTTCTTGTCACGTCCCAGCACCTAACACCGTCCCGATAGACGGGGTGGCCGAAGGAACACGGATTTCCCCGGCCCCATCACGACTCTGGCTCCCAGAGGAATTCCCTGAGCCTGAGTTAAGGGTGACCAGGGGTTGGAGGAAGCCCTGAACCCACAGGCTTCCTGCTCAAGGTCACGGCCCTGGGAGCAGGAGGAGGAAGGCCTGTTGACCGGCTCGTAAACTGCACGGGGACTTGAGGCCATGCCCTCGCCCAGTGCCCGTTCCTGCGTCTGGCCTGAGGGACGAGGCAAGGCCGGCCCTGAGTGGAGGCTGCGCGGGCCAGGGGCGCTTCAGGGCGGACCCGGGGGCGCGGGGCTCATGAACCGAGTGTCCAGTCGGTCTCGTTCCGCGCGGGCTGTCGGCCTCAGGGCCCGGTACAGACCCGTCCTAAGAATTCGCTTAATGCCAGCGGTGACATTAATGCACAAGGCGAGCTATTGGACACGATAAATAACGTACGCAGAGTCCTGCTGCCACATTGCCACTGCACTGTCCCCAGCTGGACAAGGCAGCCACATGGGCATTCTCTTCGCCGCCTCAAAGGCAGGGCCCACAGGAGCCTGGCACAACCCCTGGCAAGGTGGCACCCATCACCACCAGACCCACCGAAGGAACTTTAAGAAGTGGGTGTGGGAGGCAGAATAGTGCCCCCCAAATGTCCATGTCCCAACCCCAACACCTGTTACCCCACACGGCAAAAGGGACGAGGCAGATGTGATGAGGATGAAGCCCTTGAGAGGAGGACGTTGTCCTGGATTACGGAGTGGGCCCAAGGTCACCACTGGGGCCTGCTAAGGGGAAGACTCGGACAAGGGACTGTGACGACCACAGCAGCTTGGAGAGAGGACAGATTCGAAAAGGCTCTGCTGCGGGCTTTGAAGGTACAGGAAGGGCCACAGGTCAAGGGATGCAGGCGGCCTCTAGAAACTGGGAAAGGCCAGGAAATGTCCCTTCTCCGAGAGCAGTGGTCCTCAGCCTTCCTAGTGCCCCGACCCTGTAATATAGTCCCCATGCTGTGGTGACCCCCATAAAGTTATTGTCGTTGCTACTTCATAGCTGTCATGTTGCTGCTGTTATGAATCGTCATGTAAACATCTGATATGTGTTTTCCGATGGTCTTAGGCGGCCCCTGTGACAGGGTCGTTCGACCCCAAAGGGGTTGTGACCCACGGGTTGAGAGCCGCTGCCCTAGAGCCTGCAGCAGGAACACCAGCCTGCCCACTCCTGCTGTCAGCCCGGTGCCACCACCGTCCGACTCCAGGACCGTGAGCGTACATCTGTGTTGTCCGAGCGAAGCTGCTGCTCACTGTTTGCAGCGGGCAGTTACCCTCAGGTGCTTCTGCTTGGAGCCCTTCCTGCGTTAGGCACCCCTATTCTGCTCCCTGTTACTGGAGCCGGCTTGGGGGTGGGAGCGAGGGGGTAGGAGGAGGTTACGGTTGGCTAAGCTCCCCGCAGCCTGCTGTGCAGTTTACTGCCCGGCAAAACTTCCAAGGGCGGTTGTTGTTTCTGTTGCTGTTGTTTGCAGGGGATCGCCGGTGGGGAGGGGGCAAAGTCCTTATTTCTCAGAACTTTTACATTTAAAAACACTTCCGTGCGACCACTGTCTCCCAGCCTTGACCCAGCCCCTCTTGTTGGCTGTCCTACCTGGGGAGACCCTAGCTTTCCCCCTTCCACCCGAGCCACCGACTTTTCCCAGTGTGGAAGTCACCTGGAAGTCACACGGGGTGGACTTGGGCCGCCTGGTTAGAGGAGGCCGGCTCAGCGACTGGCGGCCCGCCGCCTCCAGCAGCTTCAAGGAGGCCTTCCCAGAATGTAATGTCCCCAGCAAACCTGAGATCTTATTAAAATGCGGATTTGATCCCGTGGGCCTGGGGCGGAGCTGAGACTCCGCGTTCCTCACGGGCTTCAGGGGTGGCACCGATACAGCTGGCCCAGGGACACACAGTGACAACCACTGTGTCCAAGTAAGCCCCTACTGCAAGACGGGTGGCCGACATGCCCAACCAGAAGTTCTAGAATGGACCTAGGGACGTACTTACTCCAGTGTTAGCATTTGGAAGTCCGCCCAGTTCCTTGAACGCTGACGTCTTGTGTGTATTACGATAAGAAATATACAGGTTTGGTTTTGTGTCGCATCTTCTGTATGCTAATGAGCTGATGGCGGCCAGGGGGCTCCTGGATAGTTTAGGATGAAGACTAGTGGTCAGAAAGGCCGAGGCAGGAGAACTTTCAGCCCTACCCTTTGATGTCCAGGGTGGGGAAAGGAGCTGGAGAGTCCAGTTCGATCACCGATGGCCAATGATTTCATCGATTATGACTGTGTAATGAGACCTCCATAAAAAACCCCTGAACGATGGGGTTCAGGGGGCTTTCTCACACTGGGAGGGTGGCACACCTGAACTCCATGGGGACAGATGTTCCTGTGCTCGGAACCCTGCTGGACCTCACCCTATGGACCTTTTCACCTGGACATTCATTTTTATCCTTTGTATTAAACCAGTAACAGCAAGTAAAGCACTTTCCTGGGTTTCGTGAGTCATTCCAGCAAATGAAGGAACCTGAAGAGGAAGTCATGGGAACTCTAGATTTGTGGCTAATTGGTCAGAAGCACATGTGGCCCCTGGGACTTGTGACTGGGATCAGAAGTGGGGGCAGTCTTGTGGGACTGGCCCTGAATCTGTCAGGTCTGGGGTAACCTTAGGAACTTAGCGTCAGAATTAAACTGAATTGTTAGACACCCAGCTGGTGTCCGAGAATTGGAGAATTCGTAGATGTTGGAAAAACCACACATTCGGCGTCGGAGCACCCCATGGTGGTTTAACATATGTGATACGTATTTTCATTTTATAGAATTTCTATGAAATGAAGAAACAGATGCAGGCTGCATCTCCATGGTCAACTGAATGACCTTGACCAGAAATTCCATGTGTCTAGGCCTTCATTCTCTCATCAAGAAAACGAGGGCACCGAATGAGGATCATAAAGTTCTATACTTTAGAGCCCACTTTCAATAGCTTAGGTCAAGGTCAAAGTTTAAATCAACCGAATCTTGGCTTTTTTGTCATTTACTGGTGATATCCCTGATTTATTGACGTCAGGAATGCAACCCTCACCTATAAAATGATGCAATGGGATAATAAAATCCTTTTTTCTCCCAAGTTTATTTATCATAAAAATGAGATAGGAAGACAATTTAAAAGATTAAAATATTCATCCCATGCTAACCCAACAGCTGTGTTCATTGTGCCACACTCCCTTCATGCACGTGGGTGACGTCAGAACACACACACACACACACACACACACACACACGTGTATTCCTTCTGCTTCTCCAGCTCGGGTTTGCTCATAAAGCACCACCCGCGACATAGAAATAAGTTAGTTTGAAGTCACTACCATTGCATTTAACTGGCTAGTAATGTGGTGGGTGTGACCGGTACTGCGTGGATGTTTCAGGTTGTCATTTGCTGTCATTAGAGATGTCGAGCGTGCTTTCCCATTTTTGTTTACTCTGTGCATTTCCTGACTTTCCATATGTGTGAACTGTCTGCTTATGATTAATTGAGAAAGCTGCAGAAAAGTGCCGAGCCCTGGCGGTGCGGGAGACTCTCCACAGAGACGAGTTGGCAACTTTTCGGAACCTCCTTGCATTTTCGGGAAGCGGTGAGGTGGTGGGAAGGTCAACCAAGACACTCTGTGACCAGGGTGTCAGGCACAGTGCTATAGTGAAAAGGTCGGGGGCTGTTCTGGTGTTCTTTGCCCAGCCGTCAGGGGTGGCTGGAGTTCAAAATCAACTAGCATCCACTCTCACCGTGAGTGATCCATGAATACATTTTGTGGGGAAAATGAAATCTTTCCCTGAATTTGGTAGCTCAGTTTTCCTCATTTGCAAAAGAGGGGTAACAGCAGGGCTACTCACCGAGTTCTGGGGACGAAATGACGTGATCCAGGCAGGGCACTAGGCCTCGTGCCCGCCGCACGGGAACCGTGAGCTGAGCTTCATTACCTGCTCTGTTACGTTTGCATCCGAAGAGATAGTATTTATAATTTTCATAACCTTTGCCAGGTTTCTTTCCAAAAATTTAAAGTGGATATCACTTAAATGTAGAAGAATACGCTGAACTTTGAATTGGAAGGCCTATTTGCATTTTAAAAGTCTCAAGCAACTGCACTGTCCACGCCTGTTTCCAAAGAACTCATTTAAGAAACAAGGAGAAAACATCCATGAAATAAAGGCATTTGCACAGTGCCAAGCAGAAACAACTAACAAGGCTCAGGAAGAAAGTGTCTTTTTAAACATTCCTATTTGTTGATGGAAAACACTGCTTCCTTTTTCTTTCTTGTGTGCTCCTATCAACAGTACTTCTTGAGGGAATTTAATTCAACGTTACAAAAAGATTTTCCAGGAAACTTGGATTAACCATGAACGTTTTCAAATCGAAGATATATATAAATATACATATATGTTTGTTTTCCATATGTCCCTGAAAACAGGGGAGCCTAAGAGGAGCCTTCTCATTTCTTAGGACACGGCAAACTAAAAAGTGACACCTTCAGTATCGAAAGAGCTTTATGACCTGCAAGCATTTTCCACACGTTTTCTGTTGGCGTTTCACAGCGGTCCAGCAGGGAGGGGTAGCAGGTTTCACAATCCTGGGACCAGAGACAAGGACGCTGACCCACAGAGGAGTTCTGACTTGTACCAGACCCTGCAGCTGGTCCCATATGCCTCCAACGTCTCCTGAGACACTGTTCCTTTGTCAGAGTCCAGGGTGAGTACCCGTGAGTGACTGAGTCTGCGCGGGCACTTTAAGAGGATGTCTGGGTTTCTCAAGCCTTCTGTCCCAACCGGATGGTTGGGGTCCCCACTGTTTTTCACAGCCAGATGTTGTGGGTCTCCTCTTCCCAGTACCAGTGCTACAGGCTGGGGAGCCTAGTCTGAGGCTGGGGTCCCTCGCTTTTCTGGGGGGAACCTCCATGGCTGAGAGATCCCTCCTGATTCTCTACCACCACCAAAGGTTTGACTCCTTTCTGCACCCCTCCTACCAATCTTGCTGTGGCCTCCTCTTTTTTGTATCCTTAGTTATAAAGTTTCTGCTCAGTAGGACTTCAGATGTTTCTCCATGTTGCTTATTCAATAATTTAGTTGTAATTTTAATGTCTTCACAGAATGAAGTGGGCACAGTGTTTACCTACTCCACTGTCTTGGATCAAAAGTCTGTTTTGTTTATTTCTCATATATTTCTGTGTATAAGACGCTCTCTATATATAATGACCCCTACTTTGCTAACCCAAAATTAAAAAACCCTCTCAACCGGTTACCCCATGTGTAAGATGACCCTCATTTTTTGGTCTAAGTATCGTCTTATACATGGAAAAATACTGTAAGTGGCTGGAAGGGAGATGTGATGGGAGGGCTTCTTTCTTAGGGGGACCAACACTGGGCACGATTACTGAAGACCTATGCACAGGAGTTTCTGGGACCTGCAGGGCAGACATGTGACTGGCCTTTCCAGGGAGCGACCCCCACCCCTGCCCCCAACCCTCATCTTAGTACAGCTCTTCCCAACTTATGTGTCAGAGGCTAACTTCCCTATCCCTCACCATGCTCCTCTTTCCCTATATCCTCAAATGTCAGATGTTTGAAATTCAGAATTCATTTTTACTGTGCCTTGTGCTGCCACTTCTAGCTGGCTGTCCCCAACCTCAGTGCTACTGTGACCATGCTAGTAACCTCACCCCAAACAACACACACACACACACACACAGAGCCTTTTGGCCAGGGTTTCCATCAGGACCTGGCCACAGATTCCTGGAGTCCATGGGAGAGGTTCCGGAAGCTTCACCCCAGAGCAGGAGCTGGGCACTTGAGTCTGGAATGGCAAGCAATAGAACAAAGGTGCAGAATGTTGGACACTTTGTAGGGATGACCTAGTTAATTTTATTTTGTGGGGAACTCTCAGGCTAGCTTGTAAAAGATTCCCGCTCACAGCACCTTAAAGGCATCACCTGGTAGCAGATGTCCAACTAGGCTTCCTCCTGTCTCCTACGTTGGACCTGTGTCAGACGCCATGCTCAGGTTTATTGTTGATGGCAACAGCACATGCCATTTCCATTTATCAAGCACTGACCTTGTGCAAAGCATATTTGTTAAATGCATTCTCTTCTTGAATCCTCACAACAAGCTAACAAGGTAGTTACTGTTATTACCTCCATTTTACAGGTGAGGAAAAGGAGGCATAGAGCTTAAGTAGTGTCACATTAATTCAAGTCACTGAGCTAGCTAGCTAAGCTATGCCTGGCATCTATTCCCAGCTGCACCTTTGTCCCTGCCTCTTTCTCAGCCCAAATTGCCCTCCTTCCTCTTTATTATCCCTAGGGTCCCCAATCACAACATCACCATTCCCCCTTTCTCAGCTTAGGTCTCAAGGATGCCATTTTTCTGTCAAAGTCACTTCTCTGCCCCCTGTAGGCAGAACCATGGAGAGAGTTGGGGACATGGGACGCAGGTCTAGAGTGTTTGTTATACATACCTTCATCTTTTGCTTAATTACAGGAGTGCATATTGATAGGAGAGAAAGTGGGACTACCATGTTTGATTAAAAATACGTAAGAAAATGAGAAACATCGCTCACAGGCCAATCACATATTTGTCAGTGGACCCAGCACATTTATAAATTGGATGCCTGCACAGTTAGCATGGTGTGCAGTGGAAAGTTTGTCCTTGAGTAAAACAACATGTTCATTTTGTAAGGTTAATTTTTACTTCAGCACAACCCCAACCTCTACTTTATAGAACTCACGCTTCCTAGATCAATAGTGATTAACCGTATTTATTCGGCCATAGCTAAAACCCACTAGGTAATGTGTGCATGCACATATCTGTTTTTTTTTTGGGAACTTTCCAAAGAGAGTTCATGGCCCTGAGAATGAGTCAGAGGGAGGAGGCTCTCTCCACCTTCTCCATAACCAGAAGGCCTGCACAGAGACGGAAGTGGATTAGGAAGGGCAGCCCACCCAAGTGAGCCATGAAGGGGAAGCCCTTTCCGTAATTCTGGTCCACAACTCTTCTACTAGGGGAAGAAACCCTTTGGGAGTCTACCTTATGACTGATGTTGACTAATTAGTCAGGTTTGTTAGTGTAGATGTCTCCTTAAGAAAAAACAAAAGCAATCCAGTTCAGGATTTTACTCTTGGGTGAGGAACCAGCCTGTAGAAATGACCACTGTTTGGTGCAGAGGGAAGCCACCCAGTCACCACCAGGTGTTTTCTGAAAGGCATGGGCAAGGCTAGCCAAGTCACCTTCTGATTAGGGAATGCTGAATGGGGTGCAACCCCTAGAAGGGAGAGAGTCCCCTTAGCAATGTCCTGGGCAATATGCACCCCTTAAGAGGGAGAAAAAGGAAAGGGACCTCATCTGGAGGCATGGAGGGGGCCCAAGGTGGCTCCCTCCCAATTCGTATCTGTCCAATTGACCTCAGGCATGTTTTCTGAGGGGCTTCTTGCACGCCCACCATCAGGTCTGTTTCCCTGGGCCCACACTTTAGGTATTGACAATTAGTGATGCACTGATCCTTTAATCCTCCTTGATCCTGAGTAGTGGCCCTTTGACAAAAGAAACGATTACAGGTGTGTGTGAGAGAAACCAGGTCAACTGCACACCATCCTCAAATTTCTGTGTATTCATTTCCAACTCTGGTCAAATTTCTCAACTAAGAGGGAGGCAGATGGCTTCCTGAAAATAAAAATAGATTCTATCCCCTGAAGTTTCGCAGCCTGTTTGAGGGGAAGTAGCTGAATCCAGTGTTTGAAAAATCCCCTCTGAAGATGCACTTGTGGCTTTTATGTTGCAGTGAGACAGCCAGCCAGGAATTTGTGAAATAAGTGTTGGGAAGGCACAGACGCTCTACCGCTATTTCCACAGTGGACCTCCGGTCGAAGAACTAGATTTTGAGGAAGCACAGAACACTGGAGCCAGACCATGTAGAGACTGAATCTTGGTCTAGCAGTAGTGTGACCATCAGCAACATGCTTTCTGCCTCTGAGCCTTAGTGTCCTCAGCAGTGAAATGAGCTCTTATAAAGATTGGGTGAAGTAGCGTGTATTAGTGATCTACTGCTGCGTAACAAATCACCCCCTAAACTGAGTAGCTTAAAACAATAGCATGCATCACTTCACCATTTTTGTGATCAAGATCTCCTAAGATGACAATCTAAGGGTCAGCCAGCCTTAGTGAAAGCAAGGCTCTGTGGAGGAGAATCACTCCTGGGCTCACTCACATGCTGACTGGGGGTCTCCCTCAGTCCCCTGCCATGCAGGCCTCTCCACAGGGTGGCTCATGACACAGTGTGGGGAAAATGGAGTAACGCCGGCGCTCTCACCGAGCTGCCTCCGGAACGACACGCACCTGTTATGGAGCCATGACGTGCACGGTCCCACGTGGCAGCCATTTTGTTGTTTATGCGCCTCACGCGCTCGCTTCTTGGCAGGCGCCATGTTGGGTCTCCTGCCCGTGTAAAGGGGTGGGGCGCTCCGGGAGGGAGCTACGGGCTATGGGCTCTGAGCTGTGGAGAGAGAGCGGTCTCCCCGAGGCCGTGTTTGCTGCTGCTCCGCTTCCGGAATAAATGCTACGTTTGCCTGCAGCTCCTCCATGTTTGGCCGGTCTGCCCGGATCCGATGCGAACCTGTCTGGCCTCGGGCGTTGGTAGTACACACAGAAGCTCAACTCATCAGAGCAACGCCGGGAGAATAGCCAGAGAGAGACAGAAGAAGTCCCTGCTTTTTTATGAGCTAATCTTGGAAGTGGCATCTCATCACTTCTCCCACTTGTTAAAAGGGAGACACTGGATCCAGCCCGCCCAAAGAGGGAGTCGTGTGGGATGTGGGTGCCAGGAGACAGGGCTCTTTGGGAGCCATTTCAGAAGTGGCCACATGCTGTGTACCGAAAGCTCCTATCATTGCTTCATATAGTTGGTGCTCAGTGAATGCAGCCGCCTCTTCCTCTCATTCACACAGACATCTAGACCAAGCTTGTCCGACCTGCAGCCCAGGACGACTTTGAGTGTGGCACCACACAAACTCATAAACTTGCTTAAAATGTGAGATTTTTTGTGAACTTTTTTTTTTTGTTTATCAGCTATCATTAGTATTAGTGTATTTTGTATGTGGCCTAAGACAATTCTTCTAGAGATGCCAAAAGATTGATCTAGACCTTCAGTGCTGCCATGTCAACTCTTATACTCTGTGGTCCTTGGGAACCTTCCACAAGCTGTCCAGAGCTACACAGACTTCGATATTCCCCATTGGACCTCCCCACCCTGAAAATGTAGGGTGTGAGCTGAACACGGCCGGCCAGTGCTGTGCTCAGAGCCTTGCAGGTTCTTATTGAATAGCCCCTTCTGGAGCTCAAAGAAGCCAGAGACAGGTGTCCTCCAAGTACTGGTTAAGCTCCTGCTACGTGCTCGGAGGTGACAGATTCAAGACCCCACTTGCACTTTAGTGAGGGCAGAGAGACCGTAAGCAAAACAAATCAGGACGATGCATTATGTTAAATGAATGTGGATGTTACAAGTCCACCCACGCCTCTGGTCAGTTTCCTAACCTGTAACCCGGTTAACACCTTTCAGTACATAATTACAGATGCCTACACCATCAGTTCCTGACCTCTGATCGTTCATCGGGTTAACGTCACCCTGCGTGCATAACACATGTAATTTTTATGCCACACCATAAGCATTATCTTCAAGGTGTGTAATGGCAAATAAATAAGGCAAATGTCAATATTTGAGAGAAAATGCAAATAAAATTTACAGTGAATTTTTATTTTTACAGTGAAAAAAAACCACGAAGCAATTTCCTGAAATGAACTGCTACTCACCAAATGCCTTTCAACGCAGCTACCTACACGTGCTCTGACTTTCTCCCAGCTGTGGATCGTCACGAAAGAGTCTCCTGGATGTCACGTTCCATTGGATGTCACGTGGAGCCAGTGAGCTATAAGTACACGTTTCCCTATATAAATGTCAGCTGAAGAAAATATTGCTTTGAAAGTTATGCATATTCTCTGAAGTGTGGGTATGAAGAACCAGAGGGCTCCTACTATGAGAATGTTAGTGTAGAGGGGATGTCCTGAGAGGGGAGGCAGGGCTAGATGCTGGGGGGGTGGGGGAAGACGCCAGGAAGTGCGTAGTTCGTTGCAGTTTGAAATAACGGGCCAGCAACGAAGGTGGCATTTGAATAGAGTCCTATAGGAGAAGAAGGACCTCAAGGGAAAGAGTGCCCAGGCAGAGCAGGTGTTCTGGAATGTTTCAGGGACAGCAAGGAAGCCATCGTGATTCCCTGTGAGCACACCAAGCAGTGTAGGAGCCAAGATCCCAGAAATAAAAAGCAAGGGGTGGGGGCACCCAAGTTTTACTCTGAAATAGAAGCCACTGCAGGCTTTGTATTGTTACCAACCTAAGAGTAAATTGGTGATTGTTGAGGGGAGGGACCGGGGCTCTGTCTCTGTCACTCCAGCCAATTAAGTTGTGGCTGCCACATCTGCCTGCTGGGGCCACATCTGGGTGCGACACGGAGGAGCAGGTGGGTCACGTGGGGCATGAACCGGGAGGGCCGCTGAGGCTGAGAACCCAGCAGCATCGGAATGGCCCTGCCCCGCCTCAAAGACCTGGAGGTGCCCAGTGTAGGGAGGAGGATGTGCGTGTGTAGGGTGTCTGCAGGGAGGGACACACGTCGTGTTTGTTGTTCTAGGGAGGAGCCAGTGGCGACCAGCGTGCAGGATTTTCGAGGTGCTAAGGGGCACCTCTTCTTCATTCCCCCCGTGTGGCCCACTTGGAACCCGCCATGGTACTGAAACCATCACCTTAACCGTTTGAATCGTAGCGGTGCCCATGGCATCCACGTGCTTATGTGCATTGTGGGAGTAAGTAACGAGACAGGAGGTGCGGCTCACGGGGTACCTACTACGCCCAGCGCTTCACATGCAACGGCTCATCCACATTAGCTCAGCAACCTGATGAGCTCATTATTTTTATTCCCATTTTACAGGTGAGGAAACTGAGACTCAAGGGCTAAGTAACTTAGCCAGGGTCACAAATCTAATAAATTTGAGTGGGATTCAAACCCTGGATCTTCTGAGATCAGAGCCAACGTTCTTCACCCTATCCTAAGCAGATGGCTACGTGGCCAGTGTCCACCATGAACTTTATGACTGTTTTATGAAACCAGACAAGGTCAAACTCAGGGCTCTAAGTGGTCAGGTGTTTTCTTCCTGACAGGCAGGTCCAGGAGGACTCCCCGGGACAGAGAATGGGCTTGTTGGAGTTTAGGGTTCTGGTGGGTGGGGGTGGGGGCTGGGGTGGGGGTAGGAGTGGAGTGTTTCTTGCCCTCTTGGGAGACCAGGTCAGGCCACCATTTGGCTTCCCCATTGGGTGGTCCATACCCCCTGCATTACATATTCATGATATTTTGCTTGGCGATCATTTAAATTAATGATGTAGAGTCTCTAAATGACTCCAGCCACCAAAGCTGAGACATTTCAGTGAACGATCCATTGCTTGAGCATTAATGCTGCAGAAAAGCCATTTTACAAGAAATGGTTCCATTAGCCATGTGAGGGAAATTGGGAAAGAGGAGACAGCTGGGTGTGCTTCCCTTCCCCCTTGGAAGATAAAAATCACAGCTGATTTTTATTTTAATGCTGAAGTATGGGGAAATCTTTAATTTTTACCAGCCTTGGGGGCTGGAGTTCTAAAACTTTGCTAAATAGGAGGCACCCACTAAGCACATTTTATTAGCTCTGCTCTCTGACGGTGCTTTCAATTTCTGAGACGGTTACTTTAAAAAGCCCCTGGGGGCACGCACAGCGATCTCAGTTAATCCCATAATACTAAAAACCAGTAACTAAAGTGCTGCTGTGACAGTAACAACCGACGCAAGGGCTTGAAGAACTGCGAGGAGGCTTTCCTGACAAGGAGTGTCTAGGATTCAGCTCAGACCGGCCTTCCTCAGCAAGCAGAATGAGGCTCATCTCTCTTGTCCAGCTTTGCTGAGGTCACCCGAAGGCAGAGATAGATGAGGTGGCCTCCCAGTCTCCTCTCCCTGGGAGTCTGAGAACACCCCTGCTGACCTAACCCAGTGGGAATTGCCTTTTCCCTTACGGGCTGACTGAGCAAAAATTCAACAAAGTCCATTCATCAGACCTTCGCTGGGCAGCTCCCAGGTGCAAAGGCCCGGGAAGTTGTGGGGAGGGCGAGGACAAACCAGAACCCAGATGGCCTTGAAGAGGATGATCAGATGTCCTGTATTAAATGGGACAGAAAACAATGGTGCTGCTGCGTTTCAAACGGGACATATGATCAGCCTACTGACACCTTGAATGTAGCCCAGTGAGACCAGGCTGACCAGACGTGCCGTCTGAAACGGACAGGACCGTTGTCCCACTTGAAACGATACGTCTGGTCAGCCTCCCTCAAAGGCCACACTCAAAAGTTTGATCTTTACGCGGTTGATCATGGTGAGGCTTTGAAAGGAGGGAATGAGCTAAACTTGAGGCAAGTAACTCGAGTTAAAAAGAAATCTCCAATGATAGTTCCAACCAAAAAGAAAAGTTAAAAAGAGAAGCACTTGCTAAGTGCACGTTACATTTTGCCCACCCAGAGGAATCCAGCCTCATCCCGCCGAGTCAGGAAGAGAGTTCCAACATGGGAAACTCCTTGTGTAGGTCCCAAAGGTCAGTGCATCCTTTGGGTCCTTTGTGGGAAGCAAGGCATTCAGGGGACTTTCCCAAGGAGGTTCCACTCCTAGGAGGGCATGTGATCGCACTGAAAACAAGGCTGACTTCCAGGCCCAGAGCTTGTGACCCCCACCCACGCCCCCGTGCGGTCAGCTTGGCCTCTGGTTTCCAGCTTTACATCTTCGGACATCACGAGGGCCTGGGGTGTTCCCAGGAAGCTGGGGTCAGCTGACGCCACGTGTCCTTGAGCCCCCGTTCGAGGCAGGGAAGCCCACTGGAGTCCATGTGGGCAGTTACCCCAGGGCAGGAGGTGGGTCCTTGGTGGTGAGAGAAGGAAAATTGTACTGAAGCTCACCGTGATAAGTTATTTATTTTAGTTGTGGCAAAATATACCCAAAACGTACAGTCTTCACCGTTTTTTACGTGCGCAGTTCTGCAGCGTTAAGTACGTTGACAATGGTGTGGGTAATCTCTTTTCATCTCCCCAAACTGCAACTCTGTCTCCATCGAACAACCACTGCTCACTCCGACCCCCCCCCCCCCCCCCGGGCCCCCCCCCCCCCCCCCCCCCCGCCCCCCCCCCCCCCCCCCCCCCCCCCCCCCCCCCCCCCCCCCCCCCCCCCCCCCCCCCCCCCCCCCCCCCCCCCCCCCCCCCCCCCGCCCCGGGCTCCGCCCTCCCCCCATACTTTTCATCTTTGGGAATCTGACGCCCCACAACCTCATCTAAGTGGAATCACACAGTGGCATATGACTGGCTTACTTCACTTACCATGATGTCCTTCAGGGCTATTCACGTACCATGTGTCAGAGTGTCCGTCCCTCAAGACTGACTATGACCCCATTCATTGCGCATGTGTCCACGTGTTGCTGATTCATTCATCTCTTGACAGACACTTGGGTTGCTTCCAGTTTGGGATGTTGTGAACTCAACCCTGTGGTTGCAATTGCTTCGTGAGAACTGAAGATTCAGTGTCGGGGGGCAAGGGTGAGAGCGAGTGCTGCTGGGAGCTGCTCTGACCCTCATAAATGGCATTAACGAGAGAAAGCTAGACTTAGCTCTCTAGAAAACAAAGCACTTATTCTGTACCTTTTCAAAGACCTATTTTGCTCCAGCATGAAATGTGATCATCACAAGCTGGACACGACCGATTTCCCAAGGGCACCATGTACAACCTTAAATAAAGGCAAACACATAAACATCCCAAAGGTGAACTTTGTGAACGCTCAGATCCTCACCGTCTTTCCGATCACAGCATGACCTCAGGGGCGTGTTGGAGCAGAAGTCTGCCCACAGAGAGACTCCGGACACAAATGTCAGCCTTAATCCTAACTCCACCCCCAGCGCAGTCTCCCCAGTTCTCACATGCCTCTGCACACCTGAGAGGAGCGGGTGTTCCTCCTTTCCTTCCCCAAAAGGAAAGACGTGCTAACCACGCCCTCACCTCCAACTCGGTGGTGCCGTGGTTCTTTGCTTCCTTCACCCGTGCATTCAGCCGACAGTTGTTCCTCGGCCGCCCGTGATGCTGGAGCTGTGTGTGCAGTGCTCCGGGACGACTGTCTTCACCACAGGCCTTGCTGTGTCAGACACAGGCACGGAGACCCTGCATTAACTTCAGCCTATGGTGGAGGTCGGGCTCCAAGATGAGAACCCAAGACAAAGATCCTGCAAAATCTAGTCAAAAGTGTCCTTGCACATCCTTCAGGAACGGTCATGTGGAGAACTGAGTGTCCTTTTGGTCAACGGGCAGCAGGGCCTGCTTTTCCTCCACTCTTGGAAAGAATCACTGTATCGTTCAGCCACGTTCTAAACGCTTGCTCACTTTCGAAGACACTATTAACGGAGGTAGTAGGGGACAGAGGTAGTAGGGGACGGAGGTAGGAGGGGACGGAGGTAGTAGAGGACAGGTAGTAGGGGACGGAGGTAGTAGGGGATAGGTAGTAGGGG
>PVJL010018657.1:0-15417 GCA_004026885.1 Lyroderma lyra | reverse complement strand
GTTACTGTGTGCTTGGAGCATGTTAATGAGCATGCTGGCTCATTTCAGGAACCCCAGCTCCCGCCCTCCCCCCAGCAGCTGAGGGGAGCTGCACATGCTGAGAAAACTCCTGGCCAGACTAAGATATGCTAGGGGAAGAAGAGAATTGTATTAATTACAAGATAATTGATCTAATTTGCAATAGTTAACTGGTTTGTGCCATATTCATTGAGGTCTAGGGTAAATATTTTTTATTAAGTACAGTGTATGTAGAGTATAATTTACCTTTTCAGTGTTTAGTCCTGTGAGCTTTGAAAGAAGTTGTCAGTCATGCAACCTCCACAGCAATCAAGATACAGAACTTTTCCATCCTGACGAAAATGCCCTCATACATATTTGGAGTCAATACTTCCCTCTCTCAGAGTCCCTGGCAACAGTAATCTGTTTTCTCTGCGTACAGATTGCCTTTTCTGGAATGTTATGTAAATATAATCATAAATCACATACCTTTTGGGACTGGATTCCTTCAGATACCTACATGTAAGATTTATCCATATTGTTTCATGTTATTCGTTTGTTCCTTTTCATTGTTGCGTATTACTCTATTGTAAGCCCCGTGCACTTACGTTGGTAGCACTGTACACACAGCTCAGTAAGGTGTCATAACCTTGGCAAGATTCCCATATTGCAGCCAAAGTAATGACATGGTGGCAAGTTTACGAACTTAATTGTAAGATTTTGGGATGATGACAGCTCTGATGGCCATTCCAAAAAAGAGCTCCAAAACTGCTTTGAAGGGTGGACCAGGCGCTGGCGTCAGTGCATAGCTGCCTAAGGGGAGTACTTCGAAGGCGACGTTAGTGATAGTCAGCAGTGAGGTACGTAGCACTTGTTCTAGGACGAGTTTACGCAATTAACTATTCAGCCTCATGTGTTTCACTGTATAAGAAACTAACAAACTATTTTTTAAAGTGGTTGTACTCTTTTGTATTTCCAACAATAATATTTAGAGTCCCAGTTGCTCCACATCCTTGGTAGCACTTGGTCTTATCAAGTTTGTTTTGTTTTGAACCATTCTAGTAGGTTTCTAGTGTACCTCACTGTGGTTTTAATTTATTTTCCTAATTATTAGTGATGTTGCATATCTTTTATTTTTTATTTTCTATCCACATGTTTGTTGATGTGTGTTTTCAAAAATTTTGCCCTTTTTTTTTTTTTTTTTCTTTTTGGTATGTGGGTAGCTCCCTGACTGGGAATCGAACCCAGGCCGCAGCGCTGACGGCGCCAACGCCGAAGCCTTAAGCCTCTACACCACCAGGGAACTCCCTTGCCCATTTTTTATTGCCTTGTTTTCTTATCAATGAAGTTTGAGGCTCATTGATATAGCCTGGACACAAGTCATTTAGGAATATGTGTCTGGCAATTATTTTCTCCCAGTCCTTAGCTTATCTTTTCATTTTCTAACAGTCCCTTTTAGAAGAGAATTTCTTTTGGGTGGGGGGGGGCGGCGGGGGGTAGGTTCCTGGCTGGGAATCGAACCCAGGCCGCAGCATTGAGAGTGCCAAAGCCCAGCCACTACACCACCAGGCAACTTCCCAGAATTTCTTAATATTGATGAAGTTCAATTTCTTACTCTTTTCTTTTCTGGATTGTGCTTTTGGAGTCAAATCTAAGAAACTGTTGCCAAACCCAAGGTCTCAAAGATATCCTGCTATGTTTTCTTCTGGAAGCTTTATAGTTTTAAGCTTTATATTTAAATTTATTGCCTATTTTGAGTTCATTTTTGTATAAGGTGTGAAGTGTAAGGCAAGGTTTATTTTTTTGAATATGAATGTCCAAGTGTTATAGCATCATTTGTTGAAAAGACTGTCCTTTCTCCACTGAATTGAAAAACTTTGTGAAAAAAATCACTTGACCATCTATATAAAGCCCTATTTCTGAACTCTCAGTTCTGGCCTAGTGATGTATTCAACTATTTTTGTGCCAATACCACTGTGTCTTGATTACTGTAGCTTGATAATAAGTTTTGAAATATGGTAGTGATAAAGCTCCAACTTTGTTCTTTTGCAAAGTAATTTTGGCTATCCTAGTCCTTTTATCTTTCCATATACATTTTAGAATCATCCTGTCAATTTCTACAGATTTCTGAGCCTAAACCTTAGTTCCACTAATTATCTGTGCACTCGTGAGCCAGTTACTTGACTTTTTTTTTTATAATTTTTTTTTTAATATGTGGGTAGTTCCCTGGCTGGGAATCGAACCCAGGCTGCAGTGTTGACAGCGCCGAAGCCTTAAGCCACTACACCCCTGGGGAACTCTCTACTTGACTCTTTTGTGCCCCTGTTTCTTCATTTATAATTTGGGGTGATGATGATGATGATGCCTACTTCATTTAGTTGTTTTGAAGTGTAAGTTCCACAGTCCATATAAACCATGTCCATAGAACAATGCCTTGTTCATGGTGGGAACTCGTTGAAGGTTAGCCATTTTTTTCCGTCGCTACCACGCTTCTCATTGCTTCAGAACCCTTATATTTATTTCTTGGGGACAGTGGGGAACTAACGAGTGGTTTGAAGAGAAAGAGTAACTTTTTTTTGGCATATTAACTGGAGCCATGGTAGGGGCAGTGGACTAGAATGGGATGAAGATTGGTGGCAAGAAGCAAGAAGTGATTGCAATACCCCAGTGGCAAGTCATTAGGTCAATGTTAGGGATGATGTAAAAGAAATAACTTGAGTCATTTCTCAGGTAGATTGAGCAGGGCTTGATAAGTACTTGGTTATAGGAATTGAAAACAGGAAAGAGTTGAATTTGACTCAGAGTTACTGTCTTTAAGAGATGAGTGGCTTCTGGTGACTTACCTGGAATACATATAATTCACAACCTTATTTATTTATTTATTTATTTATTGTCAATATTGTGGGAACTTGGGGAATTGTCACAGTCTTTAGACTCTAAACTGCCATAAGGGCAGAGACTGTCATTTTTTGCTCACTACTGCTTACCCAGGACATAGCACAATGCCTTGCCTATAACTAAGTACAGTAGACTCTCAGTTAACCGGCACCCATGAGGATGGGTAGATTCTGGATAAATGTAAGTAGACTCTTTGTTAACCAGAACTCAAGCAAGTGACACTCTCAAGCAACCGGCAAAACTTTTTTGCCGGTTCCTTGAGTTCCAGTTAATGGAGAATCTACTGGACTTAAAGACAGGATAATGGCCCCCCAAAGATGTCCCCATCCTAATCTTTGAAACTAATGAATATATTACCTTCCAGTGCAAAGGGGACTTTGCAGGTATATTTAAGGTATGCATCTTGAGCTAACGCTATTATTCTTGATTTTCTGGGTGGGCCAGATATAATCACTAGGGCCCTTATCAGGGAAGGAGGGTGGCAGGAGAGTCAGAGAGAGAGATTGGAAGATGCTCCACCTCGGGCCTTGAAGATGGAGGGAAGGGCCATGAGCCAAGGAATGCAGACAGCCTCTAGAAGCTGGAGAAGGCAGGAAAACAGATCCTCCCTAGAGTCTCCAAAAAGGAATGCAGCCTTGTCAACACCTTAATTTGGGGGTAGTGAGACCCATTTCAGACTCTGACTTCCAGCACTGTAAGATTATAAGTTTGTGTTGTTTTGGGCCACTACATTAGTGGTAATTTGTTATAGCAGCACTAGAATATGAATACTTATTTTATGTGATGAAAGGTGCTGACAATTAGGCAAGACCTATATTCTCCTGCCTCTAGTTTGCTGAATCTGAGTTTGCAGAACCTCTCTAACAAAAGAATGCTACCTGTCTAATATCTGATTGAAATTAAGGGGAGGGGGAATGCATGCAGCATATAGCCTTCACCAGAACATCTAATGTCATCCTTCTTTAATTTAATTTTATAACATGCTCTGTTTCCAAGATCTCAAATCTCAGAAACAAATCAGTAAGAAGTTCAGGGTCTTTGGGGAATGCTAAACAAACCTAACAAGAACAATATAGTTGGGTAGAACTCAGTCTCTGAAAGCAGAGAGGCTTGTTTCGTATTTCTGAGTTTACTCCAGTTAAGTGAGCATTGATAAGTTTTAAAGCCTGTCTGAGTCTATTTCCTCATCTGTAAAACTGTGACTTTGAGAGATTAAGGTAAGCAGACACTCCGTACACAGTAAATACTTAATAAATGTTAGCCATCGTCATTCTATAAAGCTAAATGGAACCGTAGAGCAGGTAATCTCAGTTTCCTTCATGGGGTTATCCCTGTCTCTGATTACACTCAGGGCAGGGAGATGGAGTGGTTGAGTATAAACTGGGAGGTCAAGGCAGAGAGGAGTTGGCAGTGTAGATGCTGAGAAGGTGACCAGTCCAAAAGGCCTGCAGAAATGGAACATTCCCACGCAGACCTCTGAGGGGAAACTGGGGACCTGGTGGCTGGCCTCTTCCTCCTTCTCCATCCCATCAGCAGTGGCCTGAGAGAAGCACACAGAAACAACCCCATTAGCAAAACATGCCTCTTGGTTTTTGTTTTGTTTTGTTTTGTTTTGTTTCTGGAAGACAAGCTTTATGTTTCCCCTGAATTGAAAATGTGCTGCCCAGAAGCCTGTGGGCTTCCTAACACATTAAAAACAGCAGACTTTCTAGGAAGGACTTTTGGAATCACCACTTCTGCTCCCCGCACCCCCCCCCCCGCCCATTTCCAGTTCCTCCCAAGGTGAAGCTCTTACTCAGGTGAGGCTTACAGTCCATTAGAACCTCAATTAGCAGACGCTCAAAACACTGGAAAGAGGAAAATCGCAAGAAAATGAGCAGGTCCAAAATGTATTCCTATCCAGGAGACTTGTCCTGCAGACAGCATTCAGGATCTGGAAGCAAAGCAAGATCGCGTCATCATTCAAAGGCTCAGTTCCATCCACTATATCGTACTGCTGAGGTCAGAAAGTGGGTTCATGCTGCCACTTAGGTTTCCAAGGACAGGGGCTAAAACCAAAGACCTTTTTCATTATCCACAACATGCTACTAGCTAAAGTGGCCCATAGATTGCATGCTTTCACAAGAAGTACCAAATGTAGCTCCAAAAGTGGAAAGTATGCTTTGCACTGAGAAAAATAAAACTATCGTTGTATATATAATTTTATATATAAATGCTAAAATTTTATACATAAACATTGTCTAAATATATCTGTATATACTATATGGTAAATAGAAAATACAAAGGACAATAGTAGGCTTCTGTATATATAATTTTAATTTTTATATAATTTTTATATTTATGTTAAATTATACGTATATTCAAGCTCACTATTTTACCTTACCCAAAGAAGTTTCTGCAGACAAAGAGCCTCCTATTTAGTCATCCTGCATTTTGAAAAGAGTAAAAAACTTAAAATATTTTTAAAAGAAAAAAATTGTGTCATCAGATCCGTTTTAATAAGGCTGACTAATGTTACTAAGTATATAACACTGTCTAATCCCAAATTACAATTGCAGTGCATTACTAAGAAAAGATGATAACTCCAGCTATAATTTTAGTTTTGTCAGATATAAAAGCTAGATATGACTCCTGGCCTACATTTTTCTAGAAATAGCATTCATTATCTGTTCATCTGTCTCAGAAAGTCAATGCCTTGTGCCATTATTATTTTGATAACAATGTGGCCCTTAGGTGGCCAAGGTATGAAGGTATCATCTCTTGTAAAAAAAACCCCTCACATTTGGTGTGACACTTAAACTCTAAGTGTAACCCAAGCATTAGCTTCTCTCTACTGTCTTCAAAGGTGACTTTCTTTTATTATATTTGGAGAAGAGGGGGTTTGTCATCTATCAGCTCCAGAATCATCCACTTGGCACCTCCTTTCCTGCTTTGTGAGCTCCTGCTCTGGGCCACCACCTGTGGCCATGCCTTCCTCCATGTGACAATGCTATCATGGAGCAGTAGGCCACTGTCTGTAGTGGCCTACCATCCACTCCCCCACAACAGCAGGTGAGAATGTGTTTAAGACTTTACTGACCAGTTGGGGATAATTTAATGGCACTGCAAGGCACAAACTATGAGGGCGGGCTGATAAATTTTGCCCCCATGGTAATATTTTTTGTTACATTAGCCATATCTGGATAGAACCGGTTCTGTGTAGTCCCATGGTATCTCCCCTCCATCATTCTTTTTTTTGCGGGTAGTTCCCTGGCTGGGAATCGAACCCAGGCTGCGGCGTTGACAGCGCCGAACCCTCCATCATGCTCGACCTTGCACACACAGATGCTTCCATTTTTCACCCAGTGCACATCGAAATGGAATAGTGTTCAGATGTTCGGTTCAAACAGCGTGCTGTTTTTGAATTCTTAACAGTGGATAAAGTTCCTCCAATGTTTTTGAAATTTTTGAAAAAGAAGGTGAGGACTTTTTTTTTTTTTGTGTGGTTCCCTGGCTGAGAATCGAACCCAGGCCACAGTGTTGAGAGCACCGAAGCCTTAGCCACAACACCACCAGGGAACGCCCGTGAGGACTTCTTACAGAAGATCATTACAGGGGATGAAACCTGGGTCCATCATCATGACCCCGAGAAAAAAGGCCGTCCATGGAATTCCGCCGTAAGGGATCCCCTGAGCTGAAAACATTCAAAACTTAGACCATCCCCTGTAATGATCTTTAAGAAGTCCTCACCTTCTTTTTCAAAAATTTCAAAAAAATTGGAGGAACTTTATCCACCGTTAAGAATTCAGTAACAGCACGCTGTGTGAACTGAACGTGTGAACACCCTTCCGTTTCGATGTGCATGGGGTGAGAACTGGAAGCACCTGTGTGCAAGGTCAGGCATGCTGGAGGGGAGACACCATGGGACTACACAGAACCGGTTCTACCCAGATTTGTCTAATGTAACAAAAAATATTGCAGTGGAGGCAAAATTTATCAGCCCGCCCTCATACTTTTAACCAGATGCCAACTATCATTCCTCTTATAGTCCAGCAGAAAAGAACTGAGAAGATTAAACGCTTCTTTGAGGAGAGTGAGGTTCTTCTGAAGACACCTCCCAGTTCTCAGCCTCACTCCCAGGCCCACTCTCCTCTGTCCCTTTCTGAGAAAAAGAGAGAGCCCCCTTCTTCAAGTTTGTTCCATATACAATCTTCACTCCACTAGAGTGGTAGAAAAACTCCACCCCTTAGATTCTGGGGTGAGGTTCTGCTGGGGCATAACACCTTCTGAGGTGGACACTCTTTGGATTCCAGCCAGGTCCCCTGAGATCCCGTTTATAGTTTCTGCATGCCCCCCACCCCCCGGCTTCGGTATGCTTTTGCTTTTAAGATTCTTCTGGAAAACTACTCTTAAACTATTGGAACTGCTTTGAAGAGCCAGAAAGAGCCAGAGACAGACAAGGACAGGAGTGTGAACCCCCAGCTCCCTGTTAACTATAGTCCTCACGTTGTACATTACATCCCAAGTACTTATTTATTTAACTGGAAGTTTCTACATGTTGACCACCTTCCTCCAGTCCCCTCTCTCCCACCCCCGCCTTTGATAACCACAAATCTGATCTCTTTTTCTATGAGTTTGTGGGTTTTTCAGGGGGCAGGGGTACAGTCCACATGTAAGTGAGATTATGCAGTATTTGTCTTTCTCTGTCTGACTTAGCATAATGCCCTCAAGGTCCATCCATGCTGTCGCAAATAGCAGAATTTCCTCCTTGTTTCAGGAAACCAACTGTCCATGGACATCAGAGTTTTGCACAGGAAGCTGAGGGTTCAAAGTGTAGTAATCATCTCCAACTGCTCTGGGACCTGTAGAGGCAGGAACTTGTAGAGGGCTCATTCCAACTCTTAGAGCAGCAGTGACGTGGGATTGCCCTTGTGTCTCCCTCACGTGGGAGGACAAGATGAGGCCCAGGGACTCTCCATCTCCATCAAGGCCCAAGGTCTAGACCAGGCATGTCCAACCTGCGGGCCGGGATGGCTTTGAATGTGGCCCGACACAAATTCTTAAAACAGGAGGAGATTTTTTTGCAACCTCTTTTTTTTAGCTCATCAGCTATCATTAGTGTGAGTGTATTTTATGTGTGGCCCAAGACAATTCTTCTTCCAATGTGGCCCAGGAAAGCCAAAAGGTTGGCCACCACTGCTCTAGGCACAGAAGCAAACTTTTTTTTTAATTCATTTTTATTGTTAGACTTATTGGGGTGACCTCTGTTAGCAAGGATTACATAGGTTTCAGGCATACAATTCTACAGTGCATTGTCAACTTGTATAATAAGTTCACCACCCAGTGTGAGTTCTCTTTCCATCACCTTATATTTAGCTTCCCCCCCTCCTCTCCCACCCCCTCCCCTTTCTCCCCTCCCTGACCCACTCATCCCCAAATAAACATTAAACTATTGATTGTGTCCATGGGTTATTTGTTTCTCCATTTCTTTTTTCTTTGCTTTCAGTTTTATATTCCGCATATGAGTGAAGTCATAAGTAAAAGCAAAAATAGGGAGTTCCCTGGTGGTGTAGTGGCTTAAGGCTTCGGTGCTGGCACTGTCAGTGCTGCGGCCTGGGTTCGATTCCCAGTCAGGGAGCTACCCACATACCAAAAAGCAAAAATAAATAAATAAATAAATAAATAGGACTATATCAAACTAAAAAGCTTCTGCACAGCAAAAGAAACCATCAACAAGGCAAAGAGACAGCCAACTGAATGGGAGAAAATATTTGCAAATAATGCATCAGTTAAGGGTCTAATATCTAAAATATATAAAGAACTAATAAGACTTAACAACAAAAAAACAAACAACCCAATTAAAAAGTGGGCAGAAGAACTAAACAGACACTTCTCCCATGAAGAAATACAAATGGCCAGCAGACATATGAAAAAATGCTCAACCTCATTAGCTATCAGGGAAATGCAAATCAAAACCACAATGAGATACCACCTCACACCTGTTAGAATGGCTATTATCAACAAGACAAGGAATAACAAGTGCTGGAGAGGATGTGGAGAAAAAGGAACTCTGGTACACTGCTGGTGGGAGTGCAAACTGGTACAACCACTGTGGAAGGCAGTGTGGAGGTTCCTCAAACTTTTCTTTAACATGGCACTGCTGTTAAAGTGTCAGATAGGTCTGCTGTTAAATAGGTAACAGGGGGCCATGGCCATAGGTGGTGGGAGTGAGTGTGAGGAGATGATCATACCGAGGTGAACAAAAGGGAGATACAGAACCTTCTGATGTATTGCTAACAACCTAATAACTGGGTGAGAAATGTAAGCATCTGTGTGCACAAGGTCAGAACGATGGAGAGCAGCTAGGCAAAAACACTGAATTGTAGAAGCAGACCTATCTGACACTCATTTATTCATTACTCATTCACTCAGGAAAGATTTATGGGTCACCTGGTATGTGCTAGGTGCTAGGTGTTGGGTAAAAGTGGAGGAGACGGACATTGAGTAAATAACTATGAGGAGCATGATATCATGATGATGAATAAAGTGGAGTCAAATTGGGGGTTACATTTCAGCTCTGCTACTTGTTAATGTGTGATTCTGAGCAAGTTAGCTTAACCCCTCTGTGACTCAGTTTTCTAATCCATTAAGTAGATCAATAATAATACTTACCTTCTTGGAGATGAACCAACTGAACTACACACAACATAGATGAATGTCGAATGGAAGAAGCCAAATACAAGAGTACACACTGTATGACTCCATTTATATAAAGTTCAAAAACAGACAAAATGAAATATCTATAGCCTCAGAAGTCAGGATAGTGGCTACCCTTGGTGGGGGTGATGGTGTGATTACTGGAAGGAGAAATGAGGGCGTCTTTAGAGCGCAGGTAATACTTTAGTTCTTGATTTGGGTACTGGTTACATGAGTGTGCTCACTTTGTGAAAATTCATTGAGCGGCGCATTTCACGTGAACTTTTCTGTATGTATGAAAAATTTCCGGGAAAAGTTAGGGGAGAAAACCTACAGGAACAAAGTTAAAAGATTTAGATCAATAGAATTTTTATGCACAGATATGTTGTTATACTTTTATTTATCCCTATGAAAAGTTAGACACAGGCTAAAAGTCTGACAACTTTCTAAAAGATAATCACAGTGACTATAATGTGGAAGCGGTCTCGCAATCTGTTATTCATTGATCAAAACAGAGCACAACATTTTGAACAAAAACTACAGCTTTGTTTTCATAATAATTAAAATCTATCATGAAAAAGAGAAAAGAATGACCTTATTGGGTTCTGGGAAGGATTAAATGGGACATTATACTTAAAGGGCATAGAAAAGTACTTAGCAGGTAGTACATGCTCAGCACGTTAACTGTTACTTACTTGTATACAAACATGTAATCGCAGAGAATGAGGATAAATATGAAAAATGTGGTGCTCTAAGTGTGGATCCACGATCCAGGTTATGTTCTCAAAACAAAAGATTCCTGTCATTTGAGGCGGGGGGCCCTGGTGCTGACACAGAGCTTCAGCCACTAATAGGCCTTGCAAATCAGTATTCGGAGCCACCGGCCTCAGAACAGGCCACAAAATGAACACTTAAATAGGTAAAAGGCTGCGGACGTTCACTGATAACAGCGACAATGCAGTACCTGGCCGTAGCTCGTTACAGTTCTAAGAAGCATGTTCACTCAAAAAGACTCATGTCGTCATAACAATACACTGGTGAGGTAGGTAATGTTCCCATTCTTTAGATAAAGTGCCGGAGATGTAATGACTTCTTTAATGTAACGTAGAAAGGGAGAAGGGCTGACGTGTGAGCTTCAGTTGGTGGAGTCATTTACCTGTATGTCCGCCTTCAAAACCCACGTTTTCCCCAGTGCCCCCGAGCGTCCCCAATCTGGACAGCCGTAAACAGACAGCAAAGGCACTCTACCTCGAATTCTCGTCCCTCAGAGTCCGGGAAGGAAAAGATTAACAGAAGATTGCAATCCAGTCTGTCCTTCTGATGAAGGACTCCCTGGAAGGAAAGAAAAGGGAGCCAGTTAAACCTCCTTGTACGCATGCGCATCACAGACATCCTGGCAAACACGCTGATAGCATTAACTAGTGGGAGAGTCTTGGTGGATGGAATGCTTTTAGGGGGATGTACTTGATTTGCCTGACATTGCGAGTGGTAAACAAACCTGCAGTACCTGTATTTCTGGGGCATGGCTCCTTGGAAAATATAAGCTATATAATAATCAAAGTATAAAATGAAGACATACCATCACCAAAGTAGCTCTCTGCTCTGTAAGGGGTGACAGCATGCATTGCTTAGAGACCTTGCATGTTCAATCTGGGGTGGTGTACGTCTCAATGTGGCAAGACAGGACCAGGAGGGCTGCATTGACAGTGCCTGATTTGTCCCTGTTTTGCCTGCGCTCACAATGACTTGTACCCTTGAAATTATTAATAAAGGTTGATGCTGGGTGATATTGCTGATTTTTTAGAAGTCTGATTTGCAGAGCAGTAAGCACAGCTGTAGTTGTTGAGTGTGTGGAGGGCACACTCGGTGGGAAAACATCCC
The DNA here is from genome assembly GCA_004026885.1 of Lyroderma lyra. Classification (NCBI taxonomy): domain Eukaryota; kingdom Metazoa; phylum Chordata; class Mammalia; order Chiroptera; family Megadermatidae; genus Lyroderma; species Lyroderma lyra. Next base: position 3,966 of record PVJL010018657.1, on the reverse strand, counting down.
CGGACCACAGCTCTCAGGGCTGGAGCTACCTCAGGGGGCATCCCAGGAGCTCCGAAGATGTGAGTAGCCCAAACTAGGGTGGAGTCAGTCCAGATACGGTTTTGTTTCCCAAAGGGGACAAGGATGATTCCACTGACAGACAGGTCTATGTAAATGGTCACAGGTTCTTGAAGTAGAACCTTAGCCCTCGAAAAGACTCAACATTATTTTTCTCTGCTCTTCAGATCCAAACCCTGGTTCACATTCCAAGTTTGCTGGTGGTACTTTATTTTAACTGAAGATCATTCGCTAGAAAATGAGAAGAAATCCTTCTACAGAAGGCGTGCCTAATACCCCTTCTACAGTGTCCCTCATTGGCCAACTTGATTTTGATCACTTTTATCAGTAGCTGGTCCCTGGGGATATTTCCAGACACTCCTTGCATTCTTTTTTTGTCCTAAGTAAGCCCAAGTACTGCCCACAAGTTTAGACCTAGGATTAATTTGCGAATACTTCAAATACCAGGCAAATGCAGAATTTTCCATTACTCGCCCACAAGCTTGTCTTGCTGAAGCAGGAAAAGGAGGTCCACAGGAAATCACCTTGTGATAGCCATTAAGTTGGTGGCTCAGAAGGAGGTAGCACTGCAGTACCCCCCTCCCCAAATCTATAAGGAAAAGCTGTTAGAGAGCAGAGTCTTCTTACCCTATTGTTTGCTTCCTCTTCCTGTCCTCAGAAATAACGCTTAAAATGAATGTGTTTTCTCTTCACAGGTCATTTTTATTTTCATCAGCCCATTTATTTGACAGATATTCATTGAGCAGCTACTATGTGCTAGACACTGTGCATGAGGACCTGGCCTTGGGAAATCTACATTTAAGGGAGAGGCAGACAATAAGTGAAATAGATACATAAATTAGAATGTGGTAAGAGCCAGAAAGAGAAAATCGAGCAAGCAAGGGGGAGAGAGTGCTGGGTGGAGGTGGTCAGGGAAAAAGCATCCCTGAGAAGGTCACGTTTGAGCAAAGACCGAAGGAGGTGAGGGAGCAAGCCATGCGGATACCTAAGGGAAGAGCACTGAAGGCAGAGGGAATAGCACCTACAACCCAAAAGCTGTGGGGTGCTGCATTTGAGGACAGCGAGGTCTCTAACCCGAGTAGAATGAGTGTGGAGATGAGTAATGGGAGATAAGGATGGAGAGGGAAGAGGGAAGGGGACTAGATAATGGGGATTTTGCAGACCCCTGGAAAGAGCGTGAAATGGGAGATGACTGGAGAATTTTGAGCACAGAGGTCGCATGACCGGGCATGTCGTAACACTCTTTCTCTAGGTGCTCTGCTGAGCATAAAATGTAGTAGGGCAAGGTTAGAGGCTGGGAGACTAATTAGAAGATCACTGCAGCAATCTAGGCCACATGCTGGCACCTTCACCCAGGGTGGTGACGATTAGCAAGATAATTCAGCAGTGGACTGGCAGGAAGTAGCTGGGTTCTGAGGATATTTTGAAGACAGAGCCCAATGGGTGCACTGACAGATTGGATGTAGGGAGGAAAACAGAGAACAATCAAGGATAGTCCAAGGTGTTTGGCCTGGAGTTGCCATGAACTGAGACGGGGAAGAATGCTCCAGCTTCGCTGGACTGAGATCGTATTTCCTAGGATTCTCTTCCCTGTGTGGTTCTGGGTTAGGGCTAACCAAAAGAGAAATGTCCATGAGATCTGCAAGGCAGAAGCGAAGCAGCAGCCTTTGCGTTCTGAAGGTCAGCGCAGGGAGCCAGGCGTCACTGCGGGCCCCACCCACTGTTGGCGATCTCCGGCTCCCCGTGTTGGGGGCGGGGTGGGGAGGGAGGCAGCTGCTGGGCCCACAGCTCCTCCAGCTCCCATCGGATCTCCTCCTTCAGCTTCTCTGAGTCCCGGGCCAAATGCATGTGCAGCTCCGTGACAGAGGGCACCCGGGCACCCGTATCGTCAAAGTTCGGGGCAGTGAAAGACAGACATGACTTTGTCGTCACTGACTCCTGCTAGTCCTTGCTTTATGCCCAGGCTTTCTTCCTGACTGTCTGCTCTGCGGACCTCCCGTGGTCTCAGGCTCACCCCCAGATGCAGAGGCAACAGTCCTCCATAAACTTCTTCACCTGATTAGTGCCTTTTCTCCCGCCTTCCCTACCTTTACTTCCCTAGCTTCCCCTGCAATTGTGTGAGGTCTGATCACTATACAAAATACATTGTTCCATGTCACTCAGAGTGATTGCAGTTCCCTGATCGAACCCCACTGCCACAATGCCACAGGGACAAGTTGGGGTAGAAGATCAGGAGCGGGGTTGGACACGTTAAACTTAAAATTCCCATGAGGCATCCAGGTAGAGATCTGGAATAGGAAGTCTGACCTGAGTTTGTAGTTCAGGGGAGAGGTCCAGGCTGGAGACATACATTTGGAAACCACATTTGTATTCATGATACTTAAAGCCATGGGACTAGCTGAAGTCATTGAAGGACTGGCTGTAAATAGCCAAAAAAAAAAAGTGGTGGAAAGACTGAGTCCAGGGACGCTCTGACATTAAGGAAACAAAAGAGAGTGCAGAGAACATACACCAAACCAGCAAATATTGAATGAAGACCAAAGAAAAATCACTGAAAAGAACAGTTTCTCAAGAGTTGAATAAACCTAGAAAATTTGGAAATGCTTAGTGACTGTTCATCACGCAGACGAATTAAAAAAAAAACTCTGCTTGTTTATTTTTGAAAATCTACTTTCTAAAGATTCAACGATGTTCTTGTCTGCATCTCTTCCACAGACCAGCGACTCTATTAGTCAGACCCAATGGCAAATTTCGAGCATTCACAAGATAATTCTGGGCCAACCATAACAGTAGTTTAGGCAAAAACAAAAGTAAAATTAAAAATCACATGTATCATTCGAACTGTCCTAGAAATGGAGGTGTAAAGTGTTTTGTGGTTTGGGGATTGCTGCTTCATTTCTCTAGACCCAGTTTTATGATCCCCTGGGGTAGTGGTTCTCAACTAGTGACAGCTTTGCCCCCCAGGAGACATTTAGCCATATCTGGAGACATTTTTGGTTGTCTTAAATGGGAGGGGGCAGCTATCGGGGTCCTAGTGGGTAGAAGCCAGGAATGCTACTAAACGTCGTATGATCATGCACAGGACCCCCCCCCCCACACACACACACACACAGCCATGACAAAGTGATCAATGCAGAGGTAGAGACACCTTAACTTAGGATAAGGGATTTACCTCAGGGAGTAGAATGAAAGTCCTCACAGAGCAATAAAACCAGAACAAAATCCACTTTTACTTCTCAGTAAAATGGTAAAAGCTGCATGAGAGGAAGAAAAAGAAGGGGATAGTTTGGGAAAAGGGGAAGGGGGAAATAGGGTGCGCAACATTTATTTACAGGCCCTGACAAGTTCTTTGAGCCAACGACTAAGCAGATGTGGAAGCACTGAGTGACATAACAGGTCGTGGGAGCGATCTCCACTGGCATCATCTCGCAGAGCTAGAGCGTGCCCTGGGATTTGGGGAACTGTGCCTGGGGCCTGATCACAGGAAAAACACATGAAGTCCCAGGACAACTGATGGAAGGCGAACCCGAGAGAAGACCAAAAAGCCATGTATCTTCCCCTTCCCCTTCCCCAGTCTCCCTAGCTCCAAGTACTCGGGCTGGATCCTCTAACGAGCTACAGCGGAGAGAGGTGGCAAAGACCCAGACCTCAATAGGTATGGCACAAACCAGTTTGCCAATTGGAAATTAGGTCAGTTATCTTGCAAATACTACAATTCTCTTCTTCCCCTAGCATATCTTAGTCTGGCCAGGAGTTTTCTCAGCATGTGCAGCTCCCCTCAGCTGCTGGGGGGAGGGCGGGAGCTGGGGTTCCTGAAATGAGCCAGCATGCTCATTAACATGCTCCAAGCACACAGTAACTTTTTACAAACCTCATCTGGTGGAAAGACCAGGCAATTAGGGAGCTCAA
>PVJL010018655.1:0-15586 GCA_004026885.1 Lyroderma lyra | reverse complement strand
TGGGCGTGGGGGGCAGGGGGAGGAGGAGGGGAGGGGCGCGGGAGGGGTGTGGGCGTGGGGGGCAGGGGGAGGGGTGTGGGCGGGGGGGGGGCCGGCGACCGCACCCGTCCGGACCCCAAAGTGCGCATGCGCGGGCACGCACGCGGCAAACCCCCCCGAGGACCGCGGCGCGCAGGCGCGGGGGCGCCCGTCTGCGGGTGCTCTGCCCCCGGCCCGCCCCGGAGCGGACGGCTCCGACCCTCCGGCGTCCGCAGGCGGGGACAGCGGGGCGGGGGCCAGGTAACTGCGGCGCTGAGAGCCCGACCGCCCGGAGGAGCCGCTCAGGCCCGCGGCCCTCTTCCTGGGAAGGAGCAGACACCGATTTTCCTCCCCGAAGCCCTGCGCGACGCCGCTCTTCGGCCCCCCGCACCCCCGGCTCTCCTTGCTTCTCCCCCCCGCGTGGGGCACGGAAACCGAAGTTCAGGAAGTTTCTCGAAGCGTCCGGTTTCTCGCCTTTGGTGGTGAAGCGTCCCTTTCCCGGCCGAGGATGTGCGGGGCAGTCAGGCCTGGGGCCGTCCCAGAGCCTTGCGGGGCGCCAAGGGGACTGCAGCAGTCTCAGCCCCCGGCCGTGCCCAGGGTAGCGGTGGGGACGCCCTGGGGATGCCTCTCGGGCCCCCACATCTGCTCTTCAGCAAAGTGACCTCCCTAGGGCTTCCCGCTTCACTAGGAGCGACACCGGAGCCGGACCTTGACCACAGCGTCGTCCCTCCTGTCTGCCGGTGCCCATGTCACTCCGCCTTGTCTCACCCTGCTCGGCCACGCTGGCTTCGCCCCATTGCCGGCCCTCTCCAGGCCTGCGCCCTCTGCGGGCCCTTTGCCCGTGCTGTCCCCGCTGTCTGGCAGCTCTGATCTGTCTGTGGCCAATCCCGCCGCCTCCTGCCATCCACAGGGCCGCTGTCACTGTCCAGGTCACGCCGTGTGAACCAGCCCCTTCACGAAGCGCAGCCCCGCCTGGGCTCTTCGCGGCCCTTAGTGTGGCCTGGGAGTGGTCCTTCTCGTTTGCTTGCCTGGTTTCCATCCTCCTGCTGCACCGGGACCTGCTCTTGCATCCCAGCCCCTTGCCTGGCACGTGGTAGGTGTTCACAGTGTCAGTGAGGGACAGAACGAGTGTGCCCTGTGATCAAACGCGTTTTGGGGGCACTGAAGCCGAGCCAGATGCTAAGGGCTCCTTCAGCGGAGACATGTTAGGAGTCTGGGTTCATCTCTCAGGCTCCTCGTGTTACATGCGAGGAAGCAGAGGCCCCGGTGGAGTTGATCGCGACGGGAGGGTTCCTCCCACAGCTATGAGTGGGGTCCTCAGGCTGTCACCTCTCTCTGGGCCTCCTCCAGGTGACTTCGGATCTGAAAAGAAGGTAGCTGGTGCCACGGGGCTGCTGAGTCCAGCAAAAGGGTCCTCTGGGGCGCATGGGGCCACCTGGCCTTGACTGTGACCAAGAGCCCTGGCAGTGAGGGGCTGTAAGTGACACCGACGGCGCCATTCCTCCAGCGAGAGCCGTGCGTTTCCCCAGATAGAAAAGTCGGTGGCAAAGCCACGAAGACCTACCGGCGCGTCCCGGGCTCTCATACGCCCCCTTAATCCTTCACTACGAGCTGCCTGTCGGCTCGTCTCTCACAGTTAAAACGTATTAGACTCACCGCTCGCAGGAGCCTCCCCTCCCCCAGGGCTGTGTTCTGGCTGGTGGGGTTGGGGGGCTCCCAGTTTAAGACTCGGAGCAGTGGTGGGGAGCTCACGGCCGGTCTGAGGCACGCCGGCCCTGTACTGCAGTGCGCAGCTCCCACTTGTCGGGGCCGGTAATCTCTCCCCTTTCCTTCCACGACCAACTGACCGTCAGGGCCAGAGCTGGGTCCCTTTACTTGGCATCTGCCGTTCTCCCCACTGCACCCCCTTCACCCTCCAGGACAGAGACCTAGGCCAGCTGTGGACTTAAGTGCTCGTTTCTGTGTGCTGCAAACTCTTCCCTCTGTTTGGCTGTGGGTCCAGGAACACTTTCTGCAAACTTCCTGTCAGCCACAAGCCTGCCTCTTCGCCCCCAGGTAGGGACAGGCTGGTGTCAGAGGGAGGTTGGGGGCCAAGCCCCCTAAGGCCCTGCACCCCGCCCCCCCCACCCCCGCCCCGCCTGTGGGGACGACAAACAGGAACTTCAATCTGCGGCTGCAGACGCCAGCCCCGGCGCCCACAGCGCCCAGCCCCGGGAGCAAGCACGCTGGCCACCCATTAGTTGTTATGGAAACTCATTACCCCAGGAGGTCATTCAGCTGAAAATATAAACAATTTCCCAAAAGGGTTTTATCGAAATTCGTGGGTAACAGCCATAATGGTGTTATTCCGGGGAGCAGGGCACGCCATTCCAAAGCCCCTGGTCAGGGCCTGCCTCCTGTCAGGTGGGGCCTTGCTGGCCCACACGTTTCTGCAGCCACCCCACCCAGCGGCACGAGGCCAGGCACATGGCAGGGCCCCTTGATGGCCTCGTGAGTCCCCCCAGTCAGAGGGCCACCCCACCGCTCTCAGGGACAGAGCAAAGTCAGGGCCGTGAGCCTTTTCCCGGTCCCCCCCCCCCCCCCAGCACAGTCCTGCTCCAGAGCCGGGGGCAGGCACAGAGAACATCACCTGGAATGAATGGCTGAGAACAAGGACAGTCACAGCAGCTATGTGCTAGCAAGGTACCTCTGAGTACTGATTATTGCATTATGTTCTTTAATTGCATCGTAATGATCAATTGTTACTAACCTTAATTGTTAACAGTCACGTAGAGATGGGCCAGGCCACCAGTGCTTTGAGAGCTGTGACTTCCCGCACAGCCTTAGGGGGCAGGCGCCACCATCATCTCCGTTCTGCAGACGGCGCACTGTTGGGACTGCTCGTACCCTTTCATTCCATTAAAAATGGGACTGGGACCCTGTGCCCAGCACAACTGCCAAGTTCCCAAAAAGCTCCGCTTCCCTCCCTCCCTCCCTCCCTCTCTCTCTCTCCCTCTCTCTCTCTCTCTCCCCCAGCATTCATTCCACAAGCACTTACCGAGCTCCTACTGTGTGCCACACATCGTCCAGACACGGGGGAGGCAGGGCCCACGCTGTGCTTGGACCTTGTCTTCTCCTGGGCTCCCTCCCACTCACCCTGCAGACGCTACGGCTCCCGAGCAGCCTTTCCTGAGCTTGCAGCCGGAGTCAGGGGCCTCCTGTGTGTTCCTGTCCACTTTGTACCTCCTCCAGCCCAGCATGTAGGGGTCTTGGCCACTGCTCATCTTGCACCTGTCTCTCCCTCTAGCGCTGAGATTATGTCTTTGCCTTTCTGTTTCCAGGGCCAGGAGCCAAAGAGACAGTCACTAGGTACTTGTTGGATTTATTATAATCACTAGAAAACAAGCTCCCAGAGGGCTGAGTCTGTGTTGTTCACCACTGTTTTCCCTAGAACTATGTTTGGACCATAGTGGATATAAAAACATGTTTGCAGGATGAGTGGGTGATGGATGGACGGATGGATGGGCGGATGGATGGATGGATGATGGGTGGTAGATGATGGTGGATGGATGATGGGCGGATAGATGATGGGTGGTGGATGATGGTGGATGGATGATGGATGGACGGATGGATGATGGGTGGATGATGGGTGGATGATTTTATGTTTGAATGGATGATTGATGTTAGATGAGTGGAAGGATGGAAGAAAGACACATAAACAGATGAGTGGATGGATGATCAGATAGATGGTTAAATGAATGAATGGATGAAAGTCTAGATAGCTGAATAAATGGATAAACAGTGGTTATTAGGATAGACTATTGGATAAAAATCTAAGCATTGATGAATAGAATGGTTCTCACTAGCTCAATTCTTGAAAGAGAGCGATGGGACGGGGGGGGGGGGGGGGGGGGGGGGAGGCAAAGAGCCCGTCTCCGCGCACACGACGCCATCTGTGCTCTCTTGCTGACCTCTCCCGGGCCTGCCTCCAGGCGCAGGGCTGAAGCACCCAGCCGCGGGGAGAGCACGCTCTCCTGGCTCCCATCCGGGGCGGGAAGCTCCTTCCTCCCGGTGTGCAGGCAGCTGGACAAGCAGATTCGGACCTCGGCTGGATTTCCTCAGCCCGCCGGAGCTGAGCTCGTGCTTGGAGCCGTGGAACTTGATGTACGTTATCCTGAGACTTTCATCTCCCAAGCAGGCTCGGCCCAAAGCGCCATCCTTGTTTGATCGTTGGCTTCCTTCTCGGTGGCAAAGGCTGCTGCACCCGTGGCCGTTTCTGCAGGCCTGGCGGCCCGGTGCCACCAGGGGAGGCTCTGTCGGCCTCTATTCTGCTGTCATTCCACTCAGTCCTAGAAAATGGAAAGAGGCGATGGCGGAGGAGCAGATCACCAAGAGCTGAGGGACCTCGGTGGCCTCTTGGCAGCTCCTGATTTCCTCAGTAGAAACGCAGTGGCCTTGCCGCGGGGCCGGCCTGTGGGGCCGTGGCTGACAGGGTGTCCTCAGTACAGCCGGCAGCAAGTGTCGTCGTCCTGGGAAATGACGTTCAGCGCAGCTATTGGGGTGGGGAGAGGGCCGTCAGGGGCTCTCTAAGTGCACACGTGTGCGGCACAGCCTCTAAGCCCGCAGCTTCCAGAAGGATCCAGGACTCCGAGTGGCGAGCAGGAAGTGTGCCCAAGAGTACTGCTGGCGTGGGGACAATGAGGAGGACATTGGTCAGTGAGGGAAGGCGCCTGCTAGGTGGCGGAACGCCGAACTGCGAGTCTGTTGAGTGCTGGGCTGTCCCCGAGGGCCAGGGCCGGGCCCCTTCCCCTGCTGTCTGTCCCCGGGACCCCCGGCACCCTGCAGCACCGCCTGGTGCTGGGTGGGCCTCTCCCGGCCCAGAGCTCCTCATCCCCGACCCCGGCCTGGCCGCTGAGGAAACCGGGCCCTCACGGCCGGGGGGGAGAGCGCCCCCTCAAAAACCCAGGACCGAGCCTCGCACCCCTTGGGGGGCAGAAGCAGGCGTGGCTGGGAGCATGGAGTCGGCACGTGTGTCCAGTATAGACTGAAGACACCCGGGGACACGGGGAGGCGCGCACCTGGCAGTTATTGAGGAGACCGTCTGGACCCCCGCGGGGTACAGCCTCCCCAGGACCGGAGGATCCTTGCACTCCCAGTCAGGTGTTCCGCCTCCTCACAGGGGCTCCTGCCCAAACTAAGAGATGCACGAACCGAGCCCCACTCCACCGAGGGCCCCGAGACGCTCACGGCACGTGCGGTCACTGTCTGTCCCATCTGGGGGTCTGAGGTCTGCGTGTGAAGGACTTTCTGGAGACTTCTCCCAGCCTCTGGGGGTGAAGGGGTGGGGTGGGAGAGACCTGCTGTGCCACGCTCCCAGTCTCACTGGAACCCCCTTTCGTTACGGGCCCCTCGCCCCGTCCCTCCATGTGTCCCCACGTAGGTTTGGATTCGGGCGCCCACCGGGATGCGATGGGCTTGTTCCATCCGGTAATGACGTGGGCTGCCCGAACAGCACTCCCCGTTGGCCCTCTGCGGGTCTGACTGCTCCTTCCCGGGCCGATGACAAGGGACAAGCCGCCTCGGAAGGGCCAGTGGGGCAGGCCCCTCCGGGCTTTGGTGGGAGACTGAAGTCAGGGTTGGAGTAAAGCGTGAAGCCCGGTCTGGGCGTGATCGCAACAGAGCAGGTGTGTCCCCACTGGACGGGCAGCCACTCTGCCCCACCAGGTGCCCAGGGACAAGGCTGTCTGAAAGTCCTAGGAGAGAACAACCACCAACAGTCCCTGCAGGGCTGAGGCTGTGGGGAAAGACGGCTGAAGCAGAGGCCCTAACAGCCACCGGGAAGCCCTGGGCCACCACACTGGGACTGTCTGTGAAAGGGACCTCGGGTTGGCGCCCAGCGGGGGCTCCTCCATGCCCGGGCACCTTCCGGGGACACATCTGCTGTTTAAGTTCAGCAGACAACGAGCCAGGTGTCCTCAAGCAGCCTCTGTCAGCCCCGGAACGCCACAGCCCTAGGTTCCTGCTGGAACTTTCTTCCAAGGGGCCAAGACGCGAGGAATGGCTTCAGAGCCCCCTGCTCCCCCCACCCCCCACGTTTTCCTAGCGGACAGCTGGCTGAGGGGTGCACATCGCTGGGCTGCATTTTAACTGGGGTAACACGTTAATTCTGGGCATGACAAAGTCCGTAGATTGACGAAGGCAAAACGACCTTGTAGGTGAGCCCAAGCCCCCGCGTCCCGGCTCCCTGCAGCGCCGCTGCCCTGACCCGAATGCTTGGCACGGGGCCGGGCGGCCTGGGACCCAGGCTCAGCACGCACGCTTCCCGAGCAGGCGCTGGACGTCATTTAGAGTCCGATCTTTAGCTGACACAGCGGGCTCACGCACAGCATCCTTAATTGATGGAACGAAAATCTAATCAGGAAGAGTGGATGCCCCAGGAGACTCATAAAGCAAATTGCCAATGGGGTGCAAGCCGATCGATCCATCAGTCCACCTCATTGAGCACTCCTGCTCCCCGGCCCCCTCCCCCACAGCGCTCCGGCCCTGAGCGACACGCTGTGAAGAGCTCCAGGCGACGGTCACGTGTCCAACCAGCTGCGCATCTCCCGGGTTAGTTAGGGACTTGGCCCCGTCGAACGGTGACAGGTTAAGAGGCTGCCCAGTGTCGGCCCGTGTGGAGTGTTGGGAGGCAGTGGGACTTCTGGGGGACATGGATGGAGGCAGCGGGCCGGAGGGCACGGAGGGACGAGGTGACAGGGTGAGGGTCCCCTGGCTCTGCCACTCTCCGCCCCGTGAACCTGGCGGCTCCCCTACGGAAGGGCGCTCGGGACCCCCGTCTCCCAGGGCTATGGGGAGGTTCCGATAAGGCAACGGGTGGGGGTGAAGCGTCTTGGGAATTGCCAGGAAGGAGCGGGTGGAGCGAGGGGACAGAAGTAAACATTCACGTGCGACCGGGTCAAGACGGGCTTCGGGGGCCAGGAAGCCACGCCATCCATCAGGGGAGAGCCCCCCAACCTCAGGCTGCCAGGCGGCTCCGGGGCACCTTTCTCGCCATAAACAAAATTCCGTCGCTGAGAACACGGACCTCCGCCTCGATAGCATCGCTGTGACAGCAATTCCCCGGCTGAGAAATGACACGCACAAGTTTCTCCTTATTAGGCAATAAAATATCCCGAAGTGTTCGTGTGTGCAGAACGATTCCATACGTGTCAACCGTGTCGTCACCGCAGCTGAGTTATTCCTGCCTCCTTTGTGCCTCACGCTTCAGGGGGTGCACCGTTCAAGTGCACACGGTCGGGGGGTGGGGGGTCCCCGCCAGCAGGGTCTCCGCGCGGCCTGGGGGCTCTTTGACGTTAAGAGACACTGACGGAGCAGCTGGCTGGACACCTGGCCCTGGGAAATGTGAATGCTCCCCCCGGGTTTTCGGTCGGTTTGAGGTGTATTTACATTCAGATTTGTGGCGTCCAGCCCCGTGAATTCTACTGGGTGTGGCATGACCAAGCAACCATCGCAAGCAAGACATGGGCCACTGCCTCTCCCCGCAGAGGTCCCTTCTGTCCTCCCGGGTAATGACCCGCCCCCAAGCCCGGCAGCCCAGGGAGAACGCGTCCTCTGGCTTCTAGTGCCAGGGGTTCGTTTTCCCACTCTCGAACGTCACCTAAGTGGGGTGACACGTCCGTCCACGTCCGCGTCTTGCTGCTTCCCCTCGACGTGAAGCTTCTGAGGCTTCCGTGTCATGTGCGTCAGCAATTCGTTTCTTTTCTGCTGCATTTCAGTGCACGAGGAGACCCCTACCTGCCGGGCCCCTGCCTGCCGGGCCCCTACCTGGGACCCCTACCTGCCGGGCCCCTACCTGCCGGACCCCTGCCTGCCGGGCCCCTGCCTGCCGGGACCCTACCTGGGACCCCTACCTGCCAGGCCCCTACCTGGGACCCCTACCTGGGACCCCTATCTGCTGGGCCCCTACCTGGGACCCCTACCTGGGACCCCTACCTGCCGGGCCCCTACCTGGGACCCCTACCTGGGACCCCTATCTGCTGGGCCCCTACCTGGGACCCCTACCTGGGACCCCTATCTGCTGGGCCCCTACCTGGGACCCCTACCTGGGACCCCTACCTGGGACCCCTACCTGGGACCCCTACCTGCCGGGCCCCTACCTGGGACCCCTACCTGCTGGGCCCCTACCTGGGACCCCTACCTGGGACCCCTACCTGCCGGGCCCCTGCCTGCCGGGCCCCTACCTGCCGGGCCCCTACCTGCCCGCCGGCCCTGCTGGGTCGCTTCCAGTCTGCGGCGTGTGTTATCTGCTGTGTCGTGTGACCCCCGCACTCTGGGCTTCCCCAGGACCGGTCCCAAAGCCCCAGTGCGGTCTTGCGTCTCCCCTCCCCCGCCGGGGGCCCCTGAGAACCCCCGTCCCTCCGCGGCGCTGCCACCCCTCGGCTCGTGGTCGTGCTTCCCCCGCACGGGGCGTGACAGTCCATTGCGGTCTCATCTGCGGGGGAGCCGTGAGCTTGTCATTCGCCTCGGTCGCCGCTGCCTGGGCTGCTCTGGGGAAAAGGCGACAGCCGGTGACCTCCGGGAGAAGGGGGGTGTGACATGGCGCGTGCCTTGTTCTCCAGGTACACTCCGCCCTCTCCAGCGGCCTGTGTGTCCCAGCTGTCCCACAGGGCCCGGAGCCAGGTCCCCACGCCGGCTCCTGAGTCTCTGGGGGCTGGGGCCGTCACCTTGGTGGTCACCGGTGGAGGTGTGGATGGTGAGTGGCCTGGCCGGGAAGGGCGCTGGCGGGAGCACAGGAAGGTCACTGCGACGATGCCTTCCGGCGGGATCCGCGTGTCCCCACCCAGAGCGCCAGTGCCATCCTGACGGGCGGCCCCGAGCCACTTGGGGACTGTGCTGCGCCAGCACCCCCGTAATCTCACTCACTGAACGTCCGGAGTCCCAGGGAAGGTCAGCGGGCTGGCCGGGGCCTCCGGCGGAGCGGCCCGGGGCACGGCCACAGCGCTCAGGCGCGCCCGCGGAGGGTGTGACAAGCCGGTCCCCAGTCGGGCCGAGCGGCTCAGCTGCCTGCAAACATGCGTGTGCAGCCTGAGAGAGTCAGCCCCTGCCGGCTCCGCGGGGCCGGTGCCCAGAGATCGGGGTGCTCCCCGTCCTGTAGGGAGGAGACCCGTCGTCTGCACCAGGAGGTGACGTGCAGTGCTAGAGTGGGCGCGCCGGGTCTGTGTGACGTGAAGGGCCTCTGCTGAGCCGTGTCGCCGCGTGCACGCACGTTGCCGTGAGGGACACACGCGTGGGGGGTAACTTCACACCATCACAAAAGGGGTGAAGGGAGGTGGTTGCTGCCCCTCCTCAGGTCTCCAGTGCCCCCCCAGAAGCAGCACGATAGCAATGTCCCGGACATCGTCCTAGGGACACGCGCGGGTATGAGGGCCGTCCAGAAAGAGTGCAGCCACCAGCAGGCTAACGAGAACGGGTAACTGGCCGGATACGTTCCGGACAGCCCTGTGTGCCCCGTGTGTGCGCGTGCGCATGATGGCCCTCTTGTCGCTTGTTATGCAAACAGCTGCATCTGACGTGCGTGCTCCTGCACCTCGAATTTCCCGATTAGCAGGCAACTGGGGACACAGTTCCACATGCGTGCACGTGAGCCCGCACTCACGGAGCGTCACCCCATCGCTGCCCCTCTGCGGCTTCTGTCACGCCCCTATGACTTTGGGCAAGGTGGGGGAAGGTCTGCTGAGCAAATCCCTGGAAGGGAGGTGGCCAAGTGCAAGGGTGTGTCTGTTTTCAGTCTGAACGGACACTGCCAGCAGCTCCTACAAAGTTGCAATGTTCGAGGGTGTCTGCATCCCCACGCCAAGACGCCCCCGGCTGTTGCCAAACTCTGCGAGCCCGCCAACCCGACAGACGCCCCGTCGGCCAGCGCCGTCGTGAGGGAGGGAGGGCAGCTTCTCATCCACGTTCAGAGCCAACGGTCGCTTCCTTCCCCGGGACTTGGCCGTTCAGGTCTTGCAGAAGACACACCCTTGGCGTCGCCTGGTGGCGCTCCTCAGAGCTCCTTGGGTGGCCCAGCTGGCGGGTGGGCTTGGGGTCACAGGGCTCTGTGTCCAGCTCCCTGCATGGGCTCGCCCAACTGCCTATGAATACCGTTTCCTTCAGAAAGAGGGGCTCGGATCAGATAACCTCAAAAAATCTCTCTGCGCCTCGGTTATGGCGCGGCTATGGCTGGCCGGGCACTATCTATTCCGAAGGAAATGGAGCTGAGCTTCAGGAGGAGGAATTTAATTTAGATACTGTGGAAAGCTTCCTGATGTCTCAGGATATTAAATTCTGAAATGAATGATGATGGGCTGGGCAAATGTCTTTCTAACACAAAGAACTTCAAAAACAAGATGACTCACTTGTCCTAATGGGAGAAGTTTCATTCTGGCTCAGGGACGGGAGTGGGGAGCGGCCCACGGGGTCTCCGCGGGGCCGGGAGGGGTCGGGCCGAGGGTTCTCAGCTACGTGCCCAGCGGACTGGCGACGCTTGGCCAATTACCTGTTTCGCCCTGGAGTTGGTGCATTATCTAATTTCATGATTTGGCTCATTACGCACGTTGGAAGCAGACACACTGTCAGGCCTCACGTAATGAATTACTAAAATTAGCATTATTGAAGAAATGAACTGCAAGGAAGCGGCTGATTTTAATCAATAGTTCGAGGAGCATGGTTAATGTCACAACTCAGCGAAACCATCCAGGGGCAGCGGGACAACGCCCCGGGCCTGGCACTGCAGGGCGCCCAGGGACCTGGATGAGCGAGCTTCCCCGTTAAGGGACACGGAAGCCATTCGTCTGCCCTTAGAGCTACCCTTGATGGATGACACGATGGGGTCCAAGCCTGGTTCCCGCCTGAGGTGCCAGGACGCCCTTGGCACCATGTGACCTTTGCTTAGTGGCTCAGGGTCTGCTTCATGGCGTTACCATTGCAGACAGTGACCTCGCATTCTACGAAATTCTAGAACATTAGCATTGTTTCCGGGGAACTTGGATCATCTGATCTGACCTTGTTCTCAATACCAGGGAGCACCTTTTGTCATCCCCCCAAAACAGCCTACGCGACCCCCACGAGAGGCCTCTCGCGTCCAGGACGCTTGTGTGAGTCCCCCGGGCCCCCTGCCTCGCTCCTCCATTTGCTTCTCCCTCCGGTGCCCCAGGCACTGTTCTTGGGGCTCCAGAACTGGCCGTGAAACAGGCAAAGAGGGTCCCTGCCCTGTGGTGGCAGATGTCAAGCAGTTTCCAGTACAGCTAACAAGGACAGATTGTCTCAAGTGCCACCAAGGAAATGCACAGGGCCCCAGGGAAGTGACTGCAGTGATGATGGTGCCGGACCTGAAGGGCGTATGTGTCACAGACCTGTCACCGGCGTGCGTTTCCCTGGCCTGAGGTCTCTGATTCTGCTCGTCCCAGTCACGTGACGCCAGGGGTGTGACAGCCCGGGCTCGGCGTCCCTCACCGGGCACTCTGACGAGGCCTGCCACGTTCCGGGCCCCGGGCTCCCTCTCCGTAACGCGGGAGTCATGTCTGTCCCCAGGCAGCCTTGGGGTCAAGCTGAGCACAAACGTGAGCAGAAGGGAGTGTCCACGTGGCCCAGGGAAACGCCGCACTCCATGCTCCCTGCTGCCGGCCAGTCCTGGTTCCTGGCCCGCCGGCCCCTAGTTCCCTCAGCTGAGACCCTGGAGACTGGAGATGCCCGCTTTGTGGCCCGCCCTTTGGGTTTGACCTCGGACCGATGCTAGAAACTCATTCCTGGGAAAGGTGACCAGCCAGGGCTTTGAGGAAGGGACACAGGAGCTGGGGTGGGGGGCAGGGTAGAGCCCTGAGCAGGACAGGGACCCGTCAGCTAACACCCATCAGGTGTCCCCACCACTCACCTGTACTTTGTGTCCCTGCTCTGTCCCTGTAAGGAGAGGACAGAACTGGGTGGAGGTGGTCGTCTCCA
This sequence comes from Lyroderma lyra, assembly GCA_004026885.1. Classification (NCBI taxonomy): domain Eukaryota; kingdom Metazoa; phylum Chordata; class Mammalia; order Chiroptera; family Megadermatidae; genus Lyroderma; species Lyroderma lyra. The sequence goes on along the minus strand of PVJL010018655.1, from coordinate 3,610 downwards.
CCTTACCCCACCCCCCCTCATTTTCACAGCCCGGGAGTCACTTATGGGGGCAGGTGAACGAGCTGCTCACCCTGCTTGTTCTGGGCTGATGCCTGCCAGGACAGACGCGACCCGAGATCACAGCACAGGTAGGCGGCGTTCTCCGTGGTACATAGCGTGTTCTTACCACACACATGCACGCACACACACACACACATGCATGCACACATGCACACACGCGCACGCACACATGCACACACATGCACACACATGCACACACGCACCCCACACACGTGCACACACGCACGCACACGCATGTGCACGCTCACACACGTGCACAGACATGTGCACACACACACACACACACACACACGCGCACGTGAAGGGTGGTCCCCCTGGAGCTCATGCAGAGGTCTGACCGGTGGCAACGCTCAGAGCTTCAAGCCCCTGCTCTGGCTCAGGGTCCTGGGGCGGCGAGGCCCCGTCACGGACGAGAAGCAGACGGCTCTGGGAACCCGCCTCCCCCCTGATTTATCGTCCAGCGTTTTGGGAACCAGACGGGTTGCTAAACCTTCTATCGAGGAGCCCGCCTTCCGCGTGGGAGGACCTGGCACGGGAGGTGCGGGCTTTGGGGACCCGGGGCTTTCTCAGAACTGGTTCTTCCCGGAAGCAGAGCCCAACGCGGGGGCCGCGGCCGGAGGGCCCGAGTCGGGGCTGCGCCCGTCAGCGGGGCGCACGTGTGGCCGCTCGCCGGCCGTCCCGGCTCCGGGGGCGCTCAGGGCGTGGGCCTGGGGCCTGGAGGTGCACGGTGTGTCTGCCGCAACAATCCCGTCTGCACTCGGGGGCCTGCCTGGAGCTCCTAGGCTTTTCCGTGTGTGCCCAGGGCGGTGGGCTGCTTTGGAGCAAGGGCGGGAAGTCGTTCTCGAAGGGACCCTGTCGAGGGCTGGGGGACGAGTTCCAAACCCCAAAGAGACGGGCAGTCTTCCTCCAAGGTCAGGCAGCCAGCACCCCTCGCCACGGGGGCACCCCCGTCCGCGCCCACCCGGGGCCCAGGGCCGCACGAGTCCCTCTCAGGCCGAACGCACCGTCACCGCGTTCCTCCTCGAAACCTCCCAGCCGAGCTGCCTGTCCCGCTGGCACGCGCACGGGGCCCCTGTTCTGCGACTTCCCACGCTGTCCCGAACCCCGAGCCCTTTTCCTGAAGACCCAGACAGGAAGGGAGGCCGCGCAGGTCCTGCCTTTGGGGACACGCTCACCTCGCTGTGCCCTTGGGGTGCGAGCGGCACCGCATCCGTGAGCTCACCCGCTCTGATGCCCGGGGCCGGGGTGGAGCCTCCTCACCCCTCGCCGCATTACACAGATGGCCACCGCGCACAGAAGGGCGACGAAGGGACGTGGGGGACTTGGGCTGCACCCACCCCCAGGAGATTCTCGGCCGGGGCCCGCTTCGTTCGAAAGGGTGGATTGTGGGGGTTTGGGGACCACTGATTTAGCAGACGGAGATTTGTCGTGATGCAATCAGATAAATGACACGGGGTCGGACAGGAAGCACGGCCTTTCTTTGTGTCATCCCAACGCCACACGTTAGCAAACTCAGACCAAGTGCAGCCCTTCAAGTGCCAGAGGGGGACACTGAGGCACCACGGGAAGAAGGGAGAGGCCTCTGGTCACAGGGTGTCCACACTTCTCTACTCCCTCTGCCCCGCCCTGTGCCTCAGTGTCGCTCTGTCCCCTGGGCCCAGCCTCATGGGACCAGGTGTCTGAGAAGAGCACTGAGCCCCACCCTCAGTGCCACCCCAGGCATGGGGACACCCTGTCACATCCTTTCCCCGGTGAAGGCTCCACATCTGCCCGAAAATAAAGCCACAACAACCCCCGGCACGCACTGCTGGTGGACAGGAATGTGCAAATTCCACCAATTCCTCCCCAAACCAGAGGGCAGAGGGAGCGGCCACCGCCAGGAGGGGACCCTCCTCCTGCCTGTGAAATCGCCCGCCTGGCTTCGCGCTGGCACGGACGGCTTCAGTGCTTGTCCCTGCTGTCCTGACCCGCCCGCACCTCAGGCGGGCTGTGCGTGTGCCAGCAGCGGGCGGTCATCACAGGGGGACCGGTGGGGACACTGACGGAGCTGGGCCCCTGGGGCTCCGCGGTCTGTGGGGAAACACAGGTGAGGAACGCCCCACCCCTGCCATCGACAGCCACCCCCCGCCCCGTCATTTGACCTCCCGGGACACGTGGAAAAGGCCCCGGGTGACTGTGTGTTTCTCAAAGAGAGTCTGCCATCTCGGGAGGTGGCAGGATCACACCGCAAGGAAATGCCGCATCATGAGGCAGGAGTTTAAGCCAGCTGGTGCCAATAGGGGGACAGGGACGTTCCCCTCGGAAATGCCCCACCCCCTCACGTCTACAGAGCGGCAGTTTGGCAGTTTCAGGCGCAGCTGGATCCAGGCGCTCCAGCATCACCACGGGATTCTGAGAACTGTCTGGGCTGCTGTCCCTGGACCAGTGCCCAGACTCTGCTCCTGCTGGTGGCTCCCACTGTCCCAGGCTCCCAGGGGCGAACAATGTCACTGCACCAAAAGACTCAGACTTCACCCTGATTGGACAACCGGGGTCACACGCTCATCGCTCAGCCAATCACTATGGTCAGGACTATGCTGATGGGTTTGGGGCCGAGCTGCGGGCCCTCCTTCCCAAGATCAAAGCACACGGACTGGAGAGAGGCCAGGTCCCTCCTGGAACGGCGGGTGCCGCGGCTGGAAGGGAAACTGCGTTGCCTAAAGGAACATGGGTCCCTCTGGGGTCCTTTCCATGCAGAGCCTAACACCACATTCAGCAGATGAGGAAGCGAGGCCCAGAGCGGTTAAGTAACTTACCCAAAGGCGCACAGCTGATAGATTATCAGAAGACTCCAACCCAGCTCTCAGGTTTTTTACAATGACCCAAAAGGGAGTTTTTGCTCTTGCTTGTTCTTGGTTCTCCTCGTGGCTCCCACGTCCCAGCACCATGCCCAACACAGTAGGCCTGAAAACACACAGCAGCCTACACTATTCTCAGTTCTGTTCGTGGATGTCTCCTTCTGGTATGTGTGTGATTGTTTATTCTTCAGAGTTTCCAAAGATGACACAGTGTGCCCAAGGGCAAAACACATCAATTTTTACTGCAAATTGTTTTTGTTAATAAATGATATATAAGTTTATGCATTCTAATTAACCAAAAATTATTTATTGTAGCAATTAAAACGAATTCATGTAAATGACTGCAATTTTAAGTTCCTGACGAAGCAATAAAGTCCATTAATGCTTCTCTGCATTGCTGAGGCTCCTTGGAACCCTGCCAGCAGCCAGATGCTACCCTCCTACCCCTGACACCCCCATGGAGCTTTCAAAGGGCAAATTCAGAGAGTCTGCAGGTCTAGGTCCACCTAAGAACTAACTCCAGGCTGGTGGTCACTCCAAACCCTCAGTAAGACAATAGTTATAAACCCCCAGACCCACCAAGTCATCAGATACAGAGACATGGAAGAGAGCTCCGTGTCCCCTCACTCTTGAAGATCCCAGAGAAGTGGGTTCTTTTTGCCCCTAATTCTCACTACCATCACCTTGTGCCATGACTTGCTGGGACCAACTTG